>OX453282.1:4396388-4442084 GCA_949710005.1 Ricordea florida | reverse complement strand
CTTTTGTCTTCTATTCCTTTTCATTCTTGCCTTGCCCACGTCAATAAAAAAAATCAAATTCCTTAGCGTCAGTTTAATGGACAGCTGTGTGCAAACAATTATATCGAAACTAAACGGACTGTGCTGTCGTATGGATTGTCGTATGAGGTTGACAGTCAACCGGAGCTGGCAGGGTATCCCAGCATGCCCCCCCCCACCCCGAAGTGAGTACGTTGCTCTCGCAGACCTTGTTTGGCTTCCCTTCAAGGCAGCCAGCTGGGTTCTTCAAGATATACAAGGGCTTTTGCAGAAGAAACTAAACAAGTAATATTTCGTATCGTACTTTGATGCAAATGCTCTTTGCTTTGCTCGCTTGTAAATGGGATTTTTCCTGTTCTGTGGGGTTTCAACCAGCTGCTGATGTTCGGAAGTAGATGTTACTTGAACGACAAGCTAATAAGGCCGCAAGTATTAAATCAAATGACATGCGCGCTGTTTGCAAAAATCGCCGAGGAAAAGATTTGAAGCAAGACGCACTGCTGCTCAGTTATTACAGTCATTTAGAATTAATGGAACGCCGCTCAAAGGGATAAGCTAAATCCGAGGTAAGGAATTTTCAACATGTGTTCAAAGGGGTTTACCTCGGTGTAAAAACCTGTGAAGTTTTCCTTTGTTTTTTTTTTTTTCACTCTTATTTTCCTAGTCTCTATTGTTTTGTCTCCATTGTTTTCTTTGTTCTACGTCACTCTGGAATGTAACAGGTTTCTTCACCGAGGATAAGCCGTTCAGAGTTTAAGACGGAGTTTCATAATTGTGCACCTATTAGCCTTTGCCGTTGTAAAACTAGGATAAGATTTCCGCACAGGTCCCTACTTCATTATGCATGCTGAAGCTGTCTTGTCTGGTGCAATGCACGTGCAAATGTTGCTTGTGTTCGAAGAACGAAATAGTATAGTTACAAAATGAATAATGAAGTAGGGACCTGTGCGGAAATCTTACCAAAATTAGTACTGCGGAAAACTTTGGTCGCCATAAGACACAAACCGAGCGCGAAGGTAAGTTTCAACAAAACTGTTCACAGTATTTTGGTGTAACTGCTATCGTGAAGGTCTGTCAGGGGTTTTGGCGAACCAAGGAACGAAGGTATAATATCGTAGTTACAAGGGAACGTGACATCCTGTTTTAGGGAACACGGGAACAAAAATAGGCAGTCGAGGACTACACGAAGCAGAAAATAAACAAATAAAGCAAACTTAAATGGAAAGCAACTTAATTGTTTGGTCTCTCAATCAATTGTAAAACAGGCCTCTGAGAGGACATGAGGTTACCGGTGGGAAATGCAGAAGTGCAAAACCAATAATAGTACTCACAGGGTATATAACCTGCCAGCAGAGCTGTTCTCATCTTTTTGCTGTTTGTATTTGTTTGTATTCAACTTCCTTGTTGAACCAAACACTTCTTATTACTCTAGCTTTAGTTCTTTTTTTTTTGTTTTGCCGTGACAAGTCTTTTTGCTAACTTCAAGATCATCATCATCATCATTATGATCATCATCAATAAAAGTCTCTAATGGGAGCCCATCAGTGTCTAGTTCATTTTTTGGTCTCACATACGGTTTTCCAATACAATCATACCATGCAGCCCAGTCTGCAAGTGTTAGATATGTTCTGGCTTTGCTGGATGCTTACAATATCTTTTTAACAAACCACCTGTATAAATCTCTTCACAATCATCATCCATTTCTTTTATATCATCAAATGGCTTTAAAAGCTCCACCCTCTCTTCAGGAGGTGAAGTATTTATGAAGTATTACCTCCCTAGATGACATGGGTAGTTGTAACACAATATAAACTGCCTCTTGTGCACTTATTTCAACATTGTTGACAAGTTTACTGCCAAAATCTCTGACTTGTTTTATTCTAGAATTTCCTTTCCTTTCTAAGCCTTTTCAAAATATGGAGAGGAACCTTCTAATGCTTTAAAGAATTAATTTAAATCCGTCATCATGATGCATTAACCTGTCTAGTGCACCTTGTTGTTTCAGATGTCCCCCTTGAGGTTCTTATTATTTCCTTTGCACTTTCTAAGAGCAGTATGTGATTTTCCTAAAAGAATTTTCATTATTTTGTAATTTCTTTCTCTTATAGCTGAATATGTTTTCAACACACTTTGCTGCTCATCTATCTGACCTTTGCAGTTCTGATTCATAAATATCACTATAATGAACTTTAGTTATCTGTTCCTTACTCTCTGGTCGTCACTGACCAAGGAATATCCTAGGATATGCTAATTCTTGAGAGTTATATTTTATCTCTGAATATATTGAAGAGTCTATTACCTTCTGCAGGCACAACACTATAAATATTTTGATGTTCATTTTCTTCTAAAATGTCTGTTGATGTCAACATAGTATCAGTAACATCTGCAGGTGTTTCTGCTTCAATTTCACTCCATTCATCTTTATCATCTGTTGTTTGGGAATCAACATTAGTACTGTTTCCATCAACTATTGTTGATTGCTGATCATGCACATCACTTTCAACAGTATCACTGTTGTCATCACACATGTCATTGTCAACATGGCTGCCCAGTGAAGTCAAATGTCGATTCAGTGTTGGTTTTTTGTTTTGGAAATTCTGAGCAGACCGTCAAACAACCTAAAGAAGTCTTTTCTAGAACACATTGTGTACATTGCTTGAAAGCTATGCCTGGTTGCTGGTGCAAATTAAGTAGCAAAACATTGTAAACAACAGTTGATTCCACGTGGAAAGAAAGCAACGTCGCTGGAGCGTTTCAATTGATTAGGAGTCAATCATTGACAAGAGTGGATGAAAGTGTATCGGGTAACATCAAGATTAGCCTCGGCTATTGTCAATGTAGTAGAATTTTGTTGAGTTTGGGATTGTATAAAACCAACAATCCGAAATAAAACTGATAAAATATGCTCTGAACACAATCCGAAGATTGGACCACTTATGGACTTACACACTCGATGACATAGTAGCTTTTCCTCTTCTAAGAATAGAAGTAGCTACAAAAACTTGTCGAAACTCTATAGTTGGGAGGTGGGGGATACAAGGCAAGCAGATATGTTATGGGCAACAAATAAGGAAAAGCTGCAGGAACATGGAAACATAAAGCAATTTTGGAAGGGAACAAGGACCCCCCCCCCCCTTTCCCAAGACCCTCTATGGTGGCCTTTATGGCCTTGATTTTTGGAGCTAATTTTGTCCTGGAACACTTGATACAGTTGCTATCTATGTTACCCTTGGTCAAACATCCAGGGGCCAGTTGGCCGATTAGTGCTAAGCCAGCGTTAAATTTCTTTTCCTCTTGTTAAAAGCATTTTCTCTGATAACTTCCTCTATTTTTTTCAGAGCATACAATCATCAAATTATATTAAAAAAAAATGGTACTGAATGTGCTTTTTAAGCTCTCTTATCTGCATTTAAATTTTGCGTAACCCTGGGTTACCTTAACCCTGCTTCTAACAACCCAGCCCAGGTGCAAACATTTTTCCATGAGACTCTATCAAATTAAGTTCTTGTTTGCTTCTTTCTCCACTTAGCTTCGCCGGAAACTTACACCTACACAGACTTCAAGGCACTTTGAAAATGTTAGAGGTAAACTGTCTTGTTTTTGTCATGTCATTTTTATCAGAGTTTCAGATATTTTGATGCACAGAAGAGTTAGAATTCCTTTTTTTATTTGTAAGAAAATTTTAGGTACAGTACCTATCCCAGAATGATTTTCAAGTTTTTTCTTTCTTGGTCATTGCCAGTATTATATTTTTCATTTGTTCTTGTTTTTTTTTTTAGTAGAAAGCTCATGAAAGCTATTTTTCTTCTTCTACTTGCGCCAAATTTCTTAGCTTGGTGTCACTTGGCATGTTCATTCTCTATATAAAGTCAAACTAAGGTATACGAGTTGTCGCTATAAATTTTACCAATTCAGCAACCTTGGCATTTTGAGCAATCTGATTGGCTCTCCGCCTCAGCTGGATATTCAACACTATTCACCTCCTAGGAGGTGAATAATGTAGGGGCTTCTGGGTAATCCTTGAGCCAGTATGTGTGTGTTTGGGAGAGATCTTATGTTTATACCCACCACGAGTCCCATTGTATGTAATTGTTTCCCTTTACAGGCAGGGATCTCATGTATATACCCACCACGAGTCCCCTGTACGTAATTCAATGGTACGTTGACGTAATTGAATGGAGCATTGAGTAATTTAACGTGTGTTACGTAGTTGGGGACTCGTGGTGGGTATATACATGAGATCTTTCCCGTTCGTTTTGAGAAAAAAAACAAAATGGCGTCTAAGCTAGCGAAATATGGCTGGCACTGATTCACGCTTTTCAGCTTATTCGAAGAGGCTTTACATGGGAAATTATAAGCAAGACACTACCTCGATGAAACGTTGGCCAGGGCAGGACTAAACATATATAGTGCAAATGAACGATACAATAAAACTGCATGTGCAAAGTATAGTTGTACGAATTACGCTTCAACCGGTTGTGTTATCCTTAGCGTCGTCTGTTTGTCTAAGCTCCCTACTGAGGTTGCTTCATTCGTTTTTACTGAAACAATTATTCTCTTCAATCTTGTTGAATAGTGGCTTTAGGAATATTTACCTCGATTTCTGAGAATAATTTTTAATTATTAAAAATCTACTAGACATAAGTGTACTTATGCAAATGCTGCAATCTGATTGGCTGAGCTCTTGCTCACATATCAGCCATTAGAGTGCAGCACTTGCTTGAAGATCACTTTCAAAATAGTGACATCTTTGCGATATAGCAAATTAAATTAAACTCGTATAGAAAGGCGTTGGTGGTTCATGAAGTTGACTATTCGGGTCCATAAATGTTACTTGAGCGGCTTAGTGGTTTCTTTTTTCCTTTTTTGAAACGTGGGCAAGGGTAACTAAAACAGCGGTGGCTTTCATGCTAAGAACAGTGTACTTTGTAAAGCCTTTCAAAATCCTTTTTCTTGAATAGTTTCCTTGCGAAAACATTGTTCTGTGAAAAGAAAATGTCTGCGGTGATAACGCTCTTTTGAACGGTCGGCAGGCGGTCGGCATCCGGTTGTTTTGCAAGCGCGAGCCAAGTGTGTTATTTTACAACGCATCAGGGTTCATTATATCACCTTACAGTTTAACTCTGTGGTTTGCAATCACAGCCTTTTCCAGGTAATACTTAATGTGATTAACCGTTTTGGTCGCTTTGGCCAATGATGCTTCGATGATGCTATGATGGTATGTTTAATATTAACAAGCAATGTTATCAGGATGTATCACAAGTCTTGCTGACGTCAGCTTTCATATTGTGGCCTCCCTGTACGTGCGGTTTCGGTATTCGGGAAAAATGAGTGAAGTATCTTAAAAATAAATTGGTACGAGCGGTCTCAGAATGAAAGATTCTCTGTTACATGCTTACGTTGTCATCAAAACCTCAAATTTGGTGTTTTCACGTAGCCCTTGTGCAGAGGACCGCTAATTTACTTGCTAAAATCCATGCAGCACGTGCAGCACGTGCAGTACGATTATTTACACTCTTCTAACCAATGCGTTTATTGTTTTGTGGGGTTGCCGTAGTCGTAGCCGTCCTCGTTTCTTTAACTCCCTATTAACTCGCTTTCTCCGGCCGGGAAACATCAAGCGCAATTTTCAAAGATCCCTAAATTGACTGCTCTAGCATAAACCAATTTAAGATCAAGAGAAATGCGACTGAAACAATTTTGTGATTGGGGAGAATAATTTAAAAACTCTTTTTTCTCGTTTATCTATCGTGAGTACAGTACTCTTCTTCGTGTTTGTGCACCGCGCATAATGCGACTCTTTTCCCGATCGCTCTTTTATGTAATTACCTTTATCTGTAGAATGTCTGTTTTCTTATTCCCTTCTCCTTCCCAAAAAGGTAAAAAAAGTCCGCAGTTAACGCACAGGAAACAGGTTTGCCTTGCAGTAGGATCAGGTTTGCGTGACAAAGAAGTCATTTGGAAGTCATAACGCGCGGCAAGTGATCGGCGTTTCATGTATTCACTGATTTTTTTCCGCTGTTTGTTGCTTTTAAAAAACAATAAAATAGAACCTCACATTTATATAGCGTTTCCATGCAAATGCATTCCAACTGTAAAAAGTAAAACAACAAATATTTAGCTACGTTTCGGAAGCCAGTGGGCAGCTTCTCGTCGTGTTTCTTTCCAATTCCTCCTTCAGTTCCTCAACGAGCCACTCTATTCTTGCTCGAGAGAGCCGAAATTGTTCAATGACCTCGCAGTCAGCAATGTCGGCTAGAAAGGGTAAGATTTCCGCACAGGTCCCTACTTCATTATGCATGCTGTAGTTGTATTGTCTTGGGAAGTGCGCGTGCAAACATTTCTGAGAACGAAACCGTACGGCTACAGCATGCATAATGAGGTAGGGACCTGTGAGGAAATCTTACCCCAGAATCGAAAGGGGCGTCTTTGAAAAGACCGTGGTCCTCGCGCTAAACAAAAAAGTCTGCCACTGGCCGCCATTTTGTTAGTTTTGCAACATTTGCGACTTCCCGGTAACTTTACGGGAGGTCACGACCTGCCGTAAATTACCGGGCAAGTTACCGGACAAATCAACAGGATCGAAAATAACGGGAGCTTCGAGAAACACCTGAAAAGGTTTACGGGGACTTGCCGGGTGACTTACCGGGCCCGATAATTTACCGGGTCTTTCGAGAAACGGGCCCCAGAAACGGTATGAATGCTTCTCATTTTCACAACCAAACAGATTTGTATGTAAACAAATAATCATACAAAGGTAAAAACTGAAAGAAAATATCGCATTGTCTTGTAACACTGGATCGCTCTGATTAAAGTTTTTACGGCGGAAAATTAACAAAAGCCAACTACAAAACGAACAAGCTTTTTAGTAACTAACTTTTCAGTCTAGTGCTAACGTTGCTTTAGAACGGAGATGCTAGAGAACACAACTATAGATCTAAACTGCAATACTAAACTGCAATACTGAACTGTAATACTTAAATGCAATATTGAACTGCAATACTGAAGTGCAATACTAAGGTGCAATACTGAACTGCGATAATAAACTGCAACACTGAACTGTAATACTTAAATGCAATATTGAACTGCAATACTGAAGTGCAATACTAAGGTGCAATACTGAACTGCGATAATAAACTGCAATACTGAACTGCAGCACTAAACAGCAATACTAAACTGCAATACTGAACTGCAATACTAAACAGCAGAACACCTTTTTTCATGAGATCTCAGAAACGGTTCTCATTCAGAAGCAGAATTTGAAGGAATTCAGAATTTGAACGACACGATCATCTTAAAACAAAGACGACAAGACATAGCCACAAATCTTCAGCTTAAGCTGCGAACATTGCACTTTGGCGGATCAGCTTTGCAGTGAACGTACAAGATTGTACACAATGTGATGTTCCTTCTGTCCTCTGTCGTCTGTGAACTGTCCTTTGATATGCGAGACAAATGCCACAGCTGTTGGGCTGCTCGTAGCATAAATGGCTTTAAGAGGTTCTGAATGGGGTTAACCTTAAGCCGTAAAACGGGCAAAAATTAAGCGTTATAGTAAAAATTGGGACATTTAAAAACCGTTAGCCGTGAAAAAGCTTCAAATATTTAAATTTAGATTATGAGCTCGAGATTTCTGTGGGGTGCTAGTTGATGAGGCCGAAGGTCGAATCAACTATCACCTCATAGAAATCGAGAGCGAATAATCTACTCGTTTTAGTAAAAGTCATAATAAACGAATCATTTGTCGGTGAAAAAAATACCAAAGTACCAAATCTTCATGGAAAACTTCGCTAAAGCGCGAAGATGTCGCCATTTTGAAAATGATCTTCAACCAAGTGTTGTCTAATGGCTGATAGTTTGCAGTAGCTAAGCCAATCAGATTGCTGCATTTGCATTACTATACTAGTAGATTTTTACTAATAACCGTTAGCCGGAAAAGCCACAACCCCACTGAGATCCTCTTTCCTCCTTATGAGATTTACATAAATCTCCAAATCCCCTAGTCTCTTTTCAAACTTTTATCAGTGCATTTACTAGCGCAGTGTTAGTACATTCAGTTAAATTTGTTGTGGATGATCGACTTTTACCTCTTATATATTTGCATAGATCCCCAAATCCCCTTGTCCCTTTCTAAAACTATTATCAAAATGGACAATCGAAAGGACAATTAATCCCTGCCAGAATTTTAGAAAGATGGTACCAAATAGAATTATCAGCTGAAGTAGGTGGTTGTGGAACAAATTGCTATCACCAAACTACTTAGGTTATTCTCTCAAAATATGTTAATAGTTTTAATATTTAACCCAATATTTAAATTAATATTAATATCTATTTTATTAATATTTTATTATGTTAACATTTTTATCAACTTGTAACATACCGTTTGTTTTAGAGTGCCCCCAGTTAGTGCTTTTTTTGCGCTAGAACGATTTGACACTAAACTAAAGGACGTGTATGCATGTATGTATGTATGTATGTATCAATATAACACATTGTTTGTCCATTCAGATCGATTTATTATGACATGACCTTTACTTCTCACGCTCCAAACACAACTTCTGTCCTTGGTTTACAACAGGTAATTTGCATCTCAGGTTATAAATCCCCACTGAGTCTGCACAGAGACACTCATCAGGTGTGTTACAAGGTGTACCACGTACGTCCCAACACCGCCTGATATCTCTCTTGTTTCCCATCTAAAAAAGACAGACAAGCATTGTGTGCATGTGGCTACTGCATTAATTAAGTTTAGTATAAATACTCAGGTGATTATACAAAATCGCGCGCTCTGATTGGTTCGCTATCTCGGATTATCAGCCGATAATCACCTCGACGAACAAAATGGCTGCCAGACGTTCGCGGGCTTTTGATGAAATAAAATGTTTTCGTGTTGTACAATGCTTTTTCTTTTCTTTTTTGAAATAATCACCTCGGCCGAGTTGTTCGAAGCAGAGTTAAGGTAACCCAGGGTTAGAGCGAAATTGATATGCAGATTCGAGAGCTTAAAAAGCACATTCAGTATAATTCTTTTTGAATACAATATGATGATTGTATGCTCTGAAACAAAATATAGAAAGTTAACAGAGAAAATGCTTTTTAACAAGAGGAAATGAAACCCGGGTTAAAATTTAACCCTGGTTTAACGCTAATCGGCCTTCGAACAACCGGCCCCTTCGTCTCGGTGAATATTCACCGATAATCACTTCGCCTTCGGCGAATAATTGTTAATTATTCGGACCTTTTTGCCATACCTATCGCCTTTCCTCGATTTCATTTCTTTTACATACCCACAATTCTTCGCGGTGCGCGAATTGTATTGTGCATTGTGATTGGCGAAAGACTAGGCACGCACTGTTTGGCTCCTTCAATCACTCAATCACTCGTGTTTCCTTTGACCTATTGGCTTCTGCGTTATTTCATATGCAGAAGCCAAAATAACATAATACTATCAATTTTTTCAGGTCATCTTGGCATTTGCTTAAGTTGTATACACAATTGCGGCGATCTTTCAGTTGTTAAATCTTTCATCCGCAGTTCACGTATAGATTAAATCACCTACCCCTCTCTAAACTCAACATTAACGCTACCTTTTTAACTCATTATAACTTGTTGGGCTAGGGGAGGGTTAGGGGCACAGTTGCCCAGAATCTGACATTGATCCAAATTTACTTATATTCACATTCATATAGTGCAATCAATGTGTGTATAAAGGATATTACACGGTAGCGAGAAGATATGACTTTTATGTTCAAGTGGCAAGAACATTATCTCACACAGCAAACTGGTGAGATCTTATTCTTGCTACGAGAACATAAAATTCATATATATCTCTTTTAGCTAACGAGCATTTTTTTTCTTTATAATATAGACAAAAACACATTAAAACATTCGTTTGGCAGCTTTGTACACAAAGTGAATCGTGCAAGGCGAGAAATGATTTCATCGATATCCGCACTAGTGGGCATATAATTCATGGTAGGCCACCATATAGTCTCCCAGCTATCCCATAATAATCCCTATTATATCCGTGTGAGTTCATTGGCTGGGAGACTATATGGTGGCCTACCATGAATTATATGCCCACTATTGAGGATATGGAAAATGCACCACTACGGTCCCGGATGTAGTTTCGTATGAATTTTACGAGCAGTATAATTCCCAGTAAAATCGGGAAAATCACTGGAATTACGCAAATAGAGGCCATTTACAAGCTACTGGTTATAATACCTTCTGCATTTTGGATGGTTGGTCTCTGCTCAACATAATAGCGTTCACAACAGTCAGCAGACAAACCAACATGAAGATAGAGAAGATCAGTTTCTTTGCCATGTTTTTTCTTTCTCCGGTTCTGAGCTAAAAATAAGTGAAATGGTAAACGGGGCCGAGTTGAGGGGGGGGGGGGGGTTGTTTGGGTTGCGATATTTTAATTGCAAAATTTATAGCTTTACACATACACGCGTTATTTTCCTCATACAGTTACATTTAGAAAACATCCCAAGGAAAATGGGCGTGCTGATTGGTTAAAAATCATGTTTCTATAGAAACACTTAAAAGTTGTCGTGTTCACGGGCATTGGGCTATTTTCTTAAAGAAGTAAAAAACTTTTTCTTCGTGTTTCTATCGAGTTTTAGCATAAATCTACTAGCGTTCTATCACAAATGCCGAGCTCTGATTGGCTACGCTACTCACTATCTATTCTGTGACAGATAGTGAGTAGCGTAGCAGTGTGCCCTTACTAACAAAATGGCGGCCGTTTCTTCACGTTTTCGAAGTGTCCGTGAAGAAGATTTTAGACAGTTTACTGGTCGAGGCTGTTCCAGAAAAGACAAAGTTTTGAACGGGTAGTAGATTTATACTAAAACAATTATATTATGAGCTCGAGATTTCTATGCGTGATAGTTGACTTGGGCTGCGCCCTCGTCAAATATCACGCGATAGAAATCTCGAGCTCATAATCTAATTGTTTAATAGAAACACTTGTGAAAGTTTGCGAGAACTCGAAAAAGCTGCGGAAACACTCCCCTCTCGGCTCGTGTTCCAACAGCACTTCTCGTTTTCCCAAACTTCCAGTCGTGTTTCTATAACTTGATAGAAACACGGATAATGTATTCTGTTTCTTAAATAAGCATTTAGTTAAATTATTTGTAAAAGAAAAAGAGTACTGGAATCAAACTTCTTTGCTTTTGATTTTAAAGTCATTTCTCGTTCTCCCAAACTTCCACTCGTGTTTCTATAACTCGATAGAAACACGGAAAATGTTTTCTACTTCTTAAATAAAACATTTAGTTAAATTATTTGTAAAAGAAAAAGAGTACTGGAATCAAACGTCTTTGGTTTTGCTTTCAGAGCCATTTTACTATTTCTAAATGTTTTGTCTTAATATTTAGGCAAATGAAATTTTGCTTATCGAAAAAAATCCCAAGACGTTGATTAGAGAAGAAATTTTGGTGTTTCAAAATTTACTTCAGAGTTAAAGAGAAAGTTAACTAAGAAGTTGGAAATCGGAAGATGTTTAATCATGCTTATCAATTCCATCATCTGATGACACATTTAAGTATTTCAAACGGTTACCTTACCTCAATTTCTTGCAGTCCATATAATTCAAACTTGTGTTAAAGTGGGCAGTAGATCCTCTCCTAAATATGATCAGTACTTAATAATATTTATGAGACATCTGCAATAGAAGCTTAATAATACAGCCCGCTTTGTTTAATTAAATGATATTTTTCACTAATTACTATAACTCATCGTAACAGTGAGACCCACTTGCAAGATAATAGTTATCGCGGAGATAAATCCCGTATTTTTTAAACGGTGAATACCAATCATTAGCATAATCCTCGTATCAGTAAAATCTTTATCACTGATTCCATCTTACCTTATTTTTGTCTCCTGTAATCACTGAACGAAACGGGTCTCTTTGGGCTTCTAGGGCGACTTGTTCTCATGGCCAATCGCAGTAGAGTTTTAGAATGAGAATGCAAGTATTGTCCAGATTAAGCCAGTATTACGCGCCGCATGGAGGCATGAGCATTCAAGATGGCGCCAAATTTGCACACGTCACCCAACAGTAGATTGCACTCTCTTGATCCGCGTCAAAATCCTGCCGTTATGTTTTAGAGATAAACATCAAACTTTGTTATCAGTCTTATCTTTAGAAGGATATTGCAGATTTTAAGCATTGTGGGTTTTCAATAGCTGCAAATGATAGTTTTCAAAGTAGAGAAACATCACCTAGGTTACGAAACTCTTTAAGAGGTGGTGAATGGTAAATGCCAGACGGCGAGACTGGCGTTTTTCTTTGCGAGCACGAGACATTTTGACTTTTTAGATTGCGAGACGGAGACTCTAAACTGTTTTTAGTGCGAGACTCTTTCGCATAAAAATCGAGACTTCGAGACGCACAGAACCGCTAGAAAACGAGACTGAGACTCGTGAACTGGTTCGACTAAAATTTTTTGCCACCCCTTCTTTACGGCGACTGCGCACACGGACAGATGCAGCCTTGTCACGTTTTAAGCGTTCAGCGTCTTTTGTCGTTGTACGTGCATATCGCTTCAAAAGACTCAATTCTTTAATTCCAGTTTTGATTTAATTACTTTGTCCGTCTCGATGAGATTTACATAAATCTCATAATAATCCCCTTGTCCCGTTTAAAATGCAATCAATACGCTTATCAGCACATTGTCTGACCATTCAAATCGTTCTTATTGGTCTCTATTGTTTTGCAGGAAATTTTAGTCCTCAAAGCCGCTTAATCGCAATAAGTACCAAGGCTTATTGTTAACTCTTCCGTTTCTAGAGTCATTCTTAGTGTCATATGTATAGTACATCTTTTTATTAGTGGGAGAAAACGACTAGTAAAAGACACAGTACTGGTATGAACAAACTGCTGGACAGTACTTCACTGTAGTTACGTTTTCTCTTCAATATACACCTCGTTGGAACGTGGATTTCTTTACAGTTGTGTACTTCAATTTATACGCCTTAAGGGTTAAACAAGTCAAACCCTCGGTGGATTACTTAATTCTCTTGTAATTATAACTCATGATCTGTCGTACAGCGCTAGTTAGCTTTAAGTAATCTTGTGTTCATTTAAGTCTATTGTTAAAGATGCGTGTAGGAAAAATAACTCCTAAGAAACGCGGTCTGTTGGCCAGCAAAGACATTTTTTAAAAAAGATCAGTCTCTGAGTAAGTTGTTCAAATAGTTGGCTGTCTTTTGAGAATAAGCTACGTAATCTCTCAGCAAAATGCAAGCTTTAAAATAATCGGTAGAGAAGGTTTGTGTTAGAACGTTATGCCGGGGACCACGACTGAATCAAAGTTGACGCAGTGGGACAGAGCGCTATTACAATTTGTCAAAGATCGATTGAAGCTAAAACAGTGTAAATCTCGGATAGCGTTAGCCCTTCATAACGCAAAAATTCATCGGCCAACGTTGTTTCTGACGGCAGCGAAACCTAGTGGATTTCGAAGCGTTGCCTTTAACAACGTGAGCTGTCAACAAATTCCCGCTTATTGCAGTGAAGTAAAGAGAATGGATTGCGAACTTGACCTGATCAACTACGAAAGAAATGCTCGTGGGAATAATTCGATTGAAACCACTTTTAGGTTGCCTGCATATCACCTTGAGAAAAGTGCGCTAAAAAAATTGCCTTGTTGCAGTTGTTGTGGTCGGACTTCGTTACCGTTGGACACTATTCACAATCCTTTGAGGAGAGGCAAAGAAAAAACAAAGAATGATCCAAACAGGACGATGCAAATGAAAACTGTTAGCATTAAACCTTGGGAAAACGATGGAGTAAAAGTACCAAGTGAAGGACAAAAGCCGACTACACCGCGTCTTGCTTCTCTCCTCCGTGAAAGCTGCAGTAGACTTAGTCATCTTAACATGGGATACTTGGAGCACTCCGCAGCCAGGCAAGGAAAAAACAAAGCAAGTTGTCAAGGTGCCAACGGCAGAATTGCTGTGGATGCGCTCAACAGTAAATTACCAAACCCAGGACGGATAGCTCCTCATAATGAGCATTTGTGTTGGGACTACAGGTCCGGCGATACAAGCGACTGCCTATCTGGAATACTGCTGGTCAGTTCCAAAATTCCTCCTGCTCACTGCTCCTTGCGCGACTTTCCCGCCATGTCTTACTCTCGTCTGTTGGGACGCACAAACGAGACAAACCCTTCTTTTCACCATGCCAAGTTCACGAAGAGGGAAAAGGGACACCGTATTTGTGCAGAATGCATGGAAGCGAGCAAGCAGGTTTCCCGAAAGAATAGTAAATTTGAGCCAGATAATCTCACTCGTTTAAAACGACGGGTGAAAGTGCGAGAACACGAACTCTTGCAGGAAGAAAAGAAATGTCTGGATAGAAGCCAGCAAGCACTTTATAACGATAGACCGGGTACTCGCGGGAACGAGCCACAAGAGCGACGAGAGAGTTCATGTATTGGTGAAACTGTTGCTTTACCCAAGCTTTACTTGTCTCATCACTCTTCGCATGAAGGAGGACCGCTTAAGAAACCGAAAAAGTCCACAAGAAAAGTCGGTAATTCAGATAGACTGTCGGAATTACGTTCAACATCTTTGACGAAACAAACGTGTTACAAGCTTGCCAGAATCACTAAGACATGCACCTGTGCAGATTCAACCTGCAGAACTATAGGAAAGAAAGGGAAAACCTCAAGAAGTGAGTCAGAGTCTTCGTCAACAGCAGTGCCGAAGCTAACTCCGAGACGGAAGTGTCTACCGCTGCTTCCTGTAGAAACTCTGCGAGTCTTTACTCCGCTACGGGGGTTCACGCCTTTTGACGAATTGCCACCAAGTCCAATGTTATGGTAAAAATACGCGATAGGAGAAGAGGAGAAAAAAGTACGACCAAGGAGATAATAGTGTCGAATTTATGATATTTGGATAAAGGCCCTGCAAGGCCATGCGATCGACAGACCATGCGATCAATCTCTATTATAACTACTGAACAGTTCTGTACTGTGGTTCTTTGTTTTATCCATACAGTGTGGTTCCAACTTTTTTATCTGTGGATCAAACCATGCGGTGTGAATATTCACCGGAAAGCTACTGAACAGTTCTGTACTGTGGTACTGTTTGTTTTATATACAGTGTAGTTCTAACTTTTTCATCTGCTTATCAAACCACTCAGTGTGACCATTCGTTGTAAAGCTACTGAACAGTGCTGTACTGTGGTACTGTTTGTTTTACTATACAGTGTGGTTCTAACTTTTTCATCTGTGGATCAAACCATGCAGTGTGACCATTGTTTGGAAAGCCACTGAACAGTACTGTACTGTGGTACTGTTTGTTTTACTATGCAGTGTGGTTCTAACTTTTTCGCCTTAGCATTAATACCATAAAAAGCTACTGAACATTGCTGTGCTGTTGAATACAATGTATGTAAACAGAGTCTTAGTTGATTGGCATTTTTCGGCAATGTGTATGAATTGGCCTTTTATAATAATTTGATAACTAAGTGATTTAATTTTGTATGGGATCTCTGACTCTATTATTTGAATAAATGAAATGAATAAACATTTTTGATTTCATTAGAGATGACTCGTGTTCACTTTTGTCTTCCCCTCCCCCCTTAGGTTTCTCTTTGCCAATTTGTAATTTTTTAATGTAAAAATCTTGTTCTTGAAATATTCAGGTCTTTGATATATGATGCTATCCGAACCAGGTCTTATTTGCAAAGCAAGTTTTTGTGTTTCTGAGTGTGCCGAAAGGTGTCGAGAATTTTCGAACTTTGATCTGTATAGTACAAGTTCAGTATAAATTATTCAGGCACTATGTTTGTCATGTAATTTGATTGGAATGTTACATCCCAATGCAAGGAAGTCGAGTTTCCTCGAAATATCCCAATAAGGCGCGGCTACTCAGCATTGTAAAAATGGTTGCCGTGTGGAGTAAGCTTGCTCCCTCGGCTTGCTTCAATTCCAAAATATATGGGATAGCAGTTGCCGGAGCTGCCGCTAGTATTGTTTTACTGTGGAAAAAGAAGCTTGATGACGTAAGCGGCAAAAGGTAGGCTCTCAACTCAATCTACGATCGCTGATGCTTATGTTCAGTACTGCAGTACTTTTCTTTCCGAGGTCGAAGCCGGCGGTCTCGTTTTAGTAAGCCATTAGAAAAAAAAACTGTGTATATATGCAATACATTTTTCTATAACTAAGTCGTTGTTTCTTAACCCTCAAACTGTAGGCAGGAGGTTGGAGTCGACTTGCACATCTCTTTAGAAGAGGTAAGAACATAATTTTTTGGTGACGTTTGGACATGCATCGATTAATTAAGATTATTTTTAATTTGATTAAGTCTTGCGTAACACAGTGGTCGACCTTAACTTCTTAAATCGCTGGTCCTTGGACTAGTTGAACTGAAAATTTACTAGTCCTGAGTAAATCTGTGGTAGTCCTGTGGTAGTCGGAACATTGCGAGGAACGCATCGAAACAGCGTTTACAAGACGTATATTTTGTCCTCACCTTGTATTATTTTTTAATCATTACAAACTACAAAGTAGTTACTGGTCCTGTGACTAGTGGTTCTAAGTTTCTACTAGTCCAGAAGCATTTTGCACTAGTCCAGGACTAGTGGACTACCGCTAAGGTCAAGCACTGGTAACATCTCGAATAAAACTGGAAATAAACTCGGCAAGATTTCCGCACAGGTCCCTTCTTCATTATGCATGTTGTAGCTCAGTTGTTAAGGATCAAGCACGTGAAAAAAGTTTGTTTTTGCAGAATTAAACAGTACAACTACAGCATGCGTGATGAAGTAGGGACCTGTGCGGAAATCATTCCATAAACTCTGCCCATCTGGTTGTCTGTGATTCGTTTTATTGTACTTTAGTCTTTTCCATTAAACGTTTTTTGTTGCCTAATTAGGAGAAAACTGCACGAAAGCAGAGGGCTGCAGTTGATGCTGTATTTTTCAGGTACCTCAAAGTTCAGTCTGTTGATAAATGATTGACAGTACTCCTATTGGCTAGATTTCTATATCACCCCATTCTTCATTATTCATGCTTTAGTTGAATTGTTTAGGGTAGTGTATGTGCAAACATTTCTTGGGTTTGAAGAATGAAACAGTAATGCTTGTTTCAGTTTTCCCTGTTAACAACCCCCCCTCCCCGGGGATTTGCCAGGCAGGCTGAAAAGGACAATTCCCGGACCCCAGAACAATGACGGCTGAATGATTTTTCAACAACCTTTAAATGCCTCCTGGAAAGCTTGAAACAAAGAACTCATGTTTGAGTAGTTATTTATTCAAAGAGGAATTATTTTCAATTCACCCTACCCCTGAGAAAGACCTGCCTTAGACAATTTCCCACCCCTGGACCCGAAAGGCTGGACTTGTCCTGGGAATTGCTGGGGGGGGGGGGGGGTGTGTTAACAGGGAAAATTGAACCATGCACAAAGGCTACAACATGCATATTGACTTACATGTACAGCATATTATGTTGTACTACATGTACTATAATTATTATACTTCATTACATGGATAGTAGTGTTTTACCGGAAACTAAAACATTCACATTTTCCATATTTTCACTCAGTAAAGATATAAAAAAGTTGTGTATCAAATGTACCGGATATACACGTGCGTCCTAACAATTTTTCCTGCCAGTTTCTTGTCCAATTAATAAAACGAAAACTACACAGTGGCTTTAAGATAGGTATTTTTTTTCTTGTGTTAAAAACAACATTTTACTTGCTCGCTGCTCTTGCTCGTAAAATATATTTTTCACTACTCAAAAATAAAATTCATATATTCGTGTCTCCGTGTAAAATCCTCTATTTTATCTAGACCATCTAGACACAGCAATGCATTGCTTAATGTGTGTATCCAAACCTATTTGTGGATGCTAATAAAAGATGATGATGATGATAATGTGAAACCCTTAATGAGGAGATCTTGTTTCTGAATCTTGGTGAAGGCACTGTATTGTTCTCGTTGCCTGGTTTCCATATAATTGTTTCTTTCTTAAGGATTGTTTCTGTCAACAAAACCATCCGTTTAAAAACTGAGTTCTATCCTTGTGCTTGCGTTGCTTTTGTTGTAAGGATCATTCATGGGTTGTTTAGGCTTATGGCAAGAGTGTTTCATATGATTGTCCCAATCACTTGAGAAAATGTGCTGCAACAGACACGATCCTTACGACAGAGAAAATAATTATTTTATGGAAACCGGGCTTAAGGAAAAAAATTTAAGCTTCACTCTGTGTCTCTATACCCAGGGGTATCCATACCAACGATCGACTAATATAATAATAATATAATCCTGTGGGTTGCCCTATGATGGGGTAGCATTCCATCCAGGGTGGTGGGGGTGACAATACTTGTAGTGCTTCATGCTAGAGAATCCCAGGCCATCTGGTAACAGTGGTTATTACAGTTTAAACCTTTTTAACCTTCGGTATATTAATTGCAAATCAAGTAAAGTTGAACCCATCTATCACAAACTTTTAATGGAAATGAGAAATAATTCAAGATAGTGGGGGCTGGAGATAAGCAATGGAAGATGACTGAAAAAAGAAAACAATCCAAGGGAAATGAGTTTGAGTTTAAGATAGTGGGAAGTTCGAGGTAACTGAATTCAAGATAGAGAGGTTTGGCTGTATTAACCCTTTAACACTTAGGTGGTCTCCCTGTGGTGAGTAAAATTGTCTGGCGTTAACCAGAGTAAAATCTATTCTTGGGGATCTCTTAGGAGGGAAAGGGTAAAGAGAGATAGTCTTTAAACCCTTTAAACACTGACCAGTGGGTCTCCCTGTTATTAGTACAATCATCTGGCATTAAAGTATAAATCTGCATGTATAAAGTCACTCTTGTGTGGGAAAGGGTTAATTTTGTACTCTTCTGGCAGACTGTGCAACAGACTGCTGTAAATGTAATGTATACCTGCCTCCCCATGATACAGCCTTTTATTTCAGTTAAGTCGTTTATATTAAATTTCTGTAATCATATTTTATAGAAAACTATTCCGGATTATAAAGATCATCATACCTGGATGGCTTACACCAGAGGTGCAGTGATTTACAGTATAAAATTAATAATTTTACGATGTAACTGTTGTAGTTCAATTTTTTCCTTGGTTCAAATTTTATTTTTCTTTGTTTTCTGCAGGTATGGTAATGTATGCTAATGAGTTTGAAACAAAGGAAAATTAAATTTGAACCAAGTATAAAATTGAACTACAACATAACCACAGGGAATATACAGTAATAATAATGAAGCTTGTTTCAGTTTGTCCCGTGAACCATTCTACTTACTAATGCCTTGAATTAATCCTCTTCATGTACTAAATATTGGTACACAGAAGGCTGGTATAAATAATTTATTTGTAATTATTATTGATATTAATTTAATTGTTTTCATTATTATTATAAAAGTTATTAGTATCAATATTATTATTATTATTGACTTTTAGTATAAGTACTCACAGGTAATTATACAAAATCGCGTGCTCTGATTGGTTGGGTATCTCAGATTATCAGCTGATAATCACCTCGTCGAACAAAATGGCTGCCATTTGTTTTTCAATTGTGACACATGCTTTTAATGAAATAAATTTTTTTCGTGTTGTACAATGCTTCTTCTTTCCTTTTTTGAAATAATCACCTGTTTATTTGTACTAAAACAATTATTTGCCTCAGGCTCAGTGATTATTGGTGAATATTCACCTTGAGCTCACCTCGGTGAATATTCACCGATAATCACTTCGCCTTCAGCAAATAATTGTTAAGTAATAATATTTGTATTATTATCATACTGTGTAATTTGTGTATTTATTTGAAGTGTAGTATGATTGTGCACTGTAAGTGATCTATCAGTGGACAGCTATAATTTATTACTGCTAATGTCATTAATGACTCTCAATTTATTTTTTTATTAAGATCACATGCATGGAACCCTGAATAGAACATACGGTAGCAAGGTGGAAAGATGAACTAGAGAAAAAAAGAGTTTCCTGATTAAATGACATAAATTGTTGAAACTGATGCAAATCTCTTACAGTATTTGTAATAATAATAATAATAATAATAATAATAAATTAAATGTCTTTATTGCTCATTAGTTAAAAATACATATCTGATGTGACAGAATAAAAAGATTCAAGGTACAATTCAAAAAGTACAATAGAATAAAAAGTTTAAACTAGGTACAATATATCTGGCATAAAATATCCTAAAATATCATAAAAGGTTATATTTAAGATTGAATCTATTTACAAATGTGTTCTTATAATGTTCAGTGATTATCTTAGGCCTTTGGCAGCTTATGCATCTAAGGTTGCAAGTTAAATTGTTCTTTTCTTGCAGTAAGCAAACCTTCAGAGCGTGGTTATCATGCTGTTTAAGAATCGCATGTTTCTGACAATTCTCTCCTTGTAAAATTTGCAGACTGGATATCTTCTATTGGTTGCTGCTTCACTGGTGGCACGAACCTACTGTGATGTGTGGATGATACACAATGGCACAGTTATTGAGAGGTAAGTAAACTTCTACTTAAGGGAGATAGTTTTTTTAACCCTTTCACTCCCAAGGGGTCTCCAGCTGACGAGTAAATCATCTGGCATTGGACAGAGTAAAATCTATAAAGTCACTCTTGGGAGTGAAAGGGTTATTAAAGTAAGGAGAAACGATTTCACCCATTCACTCCTGGGACTTTTAAGCGCGACAACCCCCCAATTCCCTGGGAGTTTTGGCCTAAAAATTTGCGTGCGTGAACGCGTGAAGTAAACCATATGCGCAGTAAACCCAAAGACAAGATCAAGTTTTCAAACAAACTCCCTTTTGAAGTGGATATTAAATCAATGCGACACCAAATTTTTCAAACATTCCTAACATAATCTGTACAGTATAAGGAATTGACGCTGATATAGCATTTTCCTGAGAAGATTGTTTCTCAGCCAAAAAAATACATATGTTATGCTACAAAAAATATAAGATTTAATGCAATAATCACTGCTCAGTCTGTACAGTTACCGGTAATAGCAGTCAACAGGGCTGCAAATAACAGTTGGTCTTCAGTTATTGACCCACCCAAATTGGCTCATGTTAGATGGAATCCCAACTGTGGTTGAACTTGATGTCCAGGCAATTTTTTTATCATGTATCAGGGTTTTCCCTGACGCGTAAATGCGCGTCCCTGATGCATTGTTTGGCTAAGAAAGGAAAAAGGGACGCAACACAACAAGGAGAAAGGGTCCCATCGGACGCACGTCCTTACGATGATAGTTTACTAGGAAGTAATTTATAACTGAGTACATTAAAATTCGCGCAAAAAATCCTTTTTGAGAATAAAAAAGATTTTGAATCTTCGCTCAGTTATCTGGCATGTTCTTTTAACACTAAAAAGACGCTCATTGGACGGTTCTCCGATGTTTTCGAACATCTGGAAGCTTGTGGAGGACTGGAAACTAATGCTTTATCACGAGGCCTTGTGGGAAAGATTGTGGTTCGAACCAAAATGGCGGATTCTGCGTATTCAGAACAGCTTACGAAGAAAAAAAGGCGTTTCCTGCCAGCTTGGCTGAACAAATATAAATGGTTGAAAGAAGTAGATGAAAAAATGTACTGTGATATTTGTAAGACATCAGGTAAGAGAAACCAATTTACTACTACAGGATGCAACAATTTCCAGATGTCAGCTCTAGAAAGACACCAAAATTCCAAAGACCACATCACCAGTCTCACTGACGTCAAGCTTAGAAGAAGTTTTCAAGAAACAGTTTCAAATGCAGCAAGAAACGTAGAGAAGCAAACCGAAGAACTAATAAGGAGGCACATTGTCCAGCTGAGAACTGTGTATGTTATGACCAAGAACAACATTGCTGCTGATAACTTTATTCCAATAATGGAGCTTCAGGCTGCGAATGGTTGTAGTGATTGTTCTGTTTTTTACAGGAAACCGGAAATTGTTTCGGAGATGGAATATGTCTTGGCCAAATGTGTGGAAGACAACCTGATAAAAGAAATAAATGACTGCCAAACACCTTTTATTGGACTGATGCTTGATGAGACATGTGACATTTCTGTTGAGAAAAAATTAGCTGTTTATGTGAGATATGTCAATTTAGGAGCTGGCTCTGTTAATACCTCATTTCTGGGAAACAAAAGGATAGTAAACTGCACTGCTGCTGGCATTAAGGATGCTCTCTGTGATTTTCTGAAAGAAAAACACCTTGTACAGGGGGATGACTACAGTCGAATTGTAGGACTTGGAACAGATGGGGCAGCTGTCATGACGGGACGTCATAATGGCCTTGGGGTAAAGTTGAAGCAGTTAAACAATATTCTTATCCAAGTACACTGTGTTGCTCACAGACTTAACCTTGCTGCCTCACAGGCAAGTAAGGGCATTGATTATCTTGAACAGTATAAAAGGAACATCAACACCATCTACAAATTCTATTCAAATTCAAGTGTGCGATATGATAAACTGAAGGAGATTCAGCAGCTCATGCATGGAAAAGTAAAACAAGTGGTGGAAGCCTCATCTGTTAGATGGCTGTCTGTTGAGGCATGCGTCAAGATGATATTTGAGTACTATGATTCACTTGTCATGTCTTTGGAAAATGAAAAGAGTTCTAATGCTACAGCTGTTGGAATTTGGGAGTTTACAGCTTCAACACTGTTTCTTCTTACCACAGCCTTGCTGATTGATGTCCTGTCAGTTATTGGGACACTAAGTCTTCTGTTTCAAAAGGACATTGCCAATTTGTCTGTCATAAGACACAGTGTAACTTCCACGGTTGAGGCAATTGAAGGAATGATCAGTGGTTCTCCTGTGGTAAACAGAGTGTTGGCAGACCTAGGTGATGTTCCTGACACTGGGACAAATACCTACAATGGAGTGGAGATTGCTGACAATAACAACCTACGAGCCCGGTTCAACTCTGTACGAAGGAGATATCTGAACCAGCTTACCAGCAACCTACACGACAGGTTTCCAGAAAATGACTTGGAGCTACTGGAGTGTTTTGATGTTGTCTTAAATCCTAGAAGACTACCTGATAGTGCAAGAGAGTTAGGACCCCATGGTATTCACCAACTCAATAAACTTTGTCATCACTTTGAAACTGTTCTTGACTCAGACAGGTGTAAAAACCAGTTTCTTCATTTCAAGCATCTAGTACGCAGTTACAGAGCTATGAACTTTGAACAGTTTACGAGCATTCTCATTCAAGAGTATAAAGATGTTCACCCTGATTTTGTGCAACTAGCCTTAGTCAGTCTTGCAATCCCAGTATCAAGTGCTCCCTGTGAGAGAGGGTTTTCTGTACAAAATGCAATCAAAACCAAGCTGAGAAACAGACTCAATCCTGAGCGGCTGAATAGAATGATGATGATTAGACTGGTTGGACCCAGCTTTGAAAATGTTGATTTTCTTTCAGCAGCACTGACATTTAGAGACATGAAGCAAAGGCAAAAGTGAAAATTGTTGAACATGGCACCTCTTCTAACTTTCTTACTGAACAGATGCAGCTACTAAAGATGTTAATTGCAAACGTTAAAATTTTTCCATTAGAATTGAAGTTAGCAAATTTTTAGTGTATTATCCTGACTAAGTTTGAGTTAGCGAGAAAAACCTCAAGTGCTTTGTACCTTTTCAGTTAAAGTAAACACAGCAGAAACTGATTGAGTAAATGATGTTTATTTATTACATTGCTCTCTTGGAATTTATGATAAAACAATGTTTACCGGTGGACCCCTGCTTCTCCCCTGGGACTCACATTATTAGGCTAGAGGAGTCCTTAGGACTCACCCTCAAAGAAGTTGAGGGAAAACCCTGATGTATTGTGTAATTTAATAAAGATAAAAAAAATCTACCTCCTTTTTTGGTCATGTCTGACTACATTTTTGTTTTGTCAGACCAAAATGGTCACTTAATCCGACATGGTGTTCTTTCAGAAAGAAAAAATTATTTGTAGCCCTGAGCCAGTGTTACTGATTGTACTGATTGTATTTTTTTATAGGTCAATCATTGGCCAAGATTTTGCCAGTTTCAAAGAAAACCTTCTGCAGCTGATTTACGCTATGCCATGTGTAAGTAACAGGGCAGAGAAAAATCATAATTGGAGGGCTCACTGTACATGTAAAACTACGGGTATGCCAAGTGCATTTTTGATGTACATGCAGGATAGCATTGCCCTGTATTTTAAAATAATGCATGTAGATTTACTATTCCAGACCATTATTTTACTTAGTAATATCTAATGCCACCTACATGTAATGATGTTTAGTTACAAGGACTTATTATATAATATTAATTCCTCTTATGTTTTAGATTTCTTTGGTAAACCAGCTCCTTAAGGTAAGGAATTTATAGGTTCAGTAATTTGCTGTAACTTAATAGTATTAAAAAAATGCTTGCAGACTGAATTTTACCCCATTCAGGCTCATTACAGTATTAACTGTAACTGTTGTGGTGTCCTGTCATGATGGACCAAGTAAGCACAGATTTAACCAGATATATTAAAAACACGCAGATTGAACTCAAAGACACTTTTAATGGCCGCCAACTACTTCTCCTACAATATACTGGCAATGTTCTAACGGCAAATACCGCAGTAATACACTACAGCTATTAAACACTGTTTCATTTTGCTCTGATGTTTTGCAGTTTGGCTTGAACGAACTAAAGCTGAGGTTTCGAACAAGATTAACACTATATCTAAATGAGCAATATCTCAGGTATGCTCTCATAGTTGACTAGGTGATTAAAGTTTTCCTAAAAGGTTAATGTTCAGAATGTGGTAACTTTGAAATAGAATTCTTAATGTAATTTGTTTAAGGTTATTATTATTTGTGCACAATGTAGTTAATTCTATTGTAATGTGGTGGTCATTGCTTGAATTTCCTCTTCACATCAGTAAAAGTCTTAAAATCCTTTCACCCGCAAAACTGTACCAAACCTTGTTCAAGTCATACAGTGTGGCTTCAGCATTTATGTTTGGTCTTCTTCATTGACACAGGAATCAGAGGTGCAAGGTAAAACACAAAAACTTCTTTGTGAGAGGGTTGCATGTCATCTTGTCACAGTTCATTTTAGTTTTTCCTCTGATCAGTTGGGAAAGTGGTGCAAGATCCAATCAGGCATTGTAAAACAAACCAAATACAAGATGTCTTTTGACAGTGAATCGGAAATTATTTTCCATCACGCAGTCGTTAAGTTAAATGCAAGCCAAGCAGATGTCTGATAGATAGAAAAAAGAAATTACCAGTAATACAGCTATTTTAATAGATAAGTTTTTTAGACTTTTAATAGTTTTAAGTATAATTATGTATTTTTTTGATAAGTTTGGTTATTATTTGATAATTAATGTAAAGGATGCATAAATATAGTTGTTTTCTAATATCATTGAGAATCTCAATCTTAGGTTGTGAATTTTTTCCATAGTTCCTTCACGTTTTATAAAATGGCTAACTTGGACAACAGAATAGCAAATGCTGACCAACTCCTTACTCAGGTTTGTATTGAGTACATTGCGCAGTTGCTACGTAACATTAAACTTGGATTAATCCAAATATTAGAGACCTTGATAGGGTGTTCGTTTGGTATCGGAGATTGGAGAATTCTCTGGCTATTACGAAACATTCTCCAGTTACTACAAAGAATTCTCCAGTCAAATTTAGATGACCTGAGCTAGTTTTAAATTCAGACATGGAGTGCGCTTTCAGAATATTCTCCTGCTGCTACAATTCTTATTGAAAACCCTGCCTTGAGCTATAGACTACTCAGATTGCCAGTTTTCAATACAATTTTTTTGTATATACCAAGATACTAAGAATTTAAACTCTCCAAAACCTCCTGTATTTATTCTGTGTAAATGTCAAAGGTGACAAGTGACAAATCATTGTAACTGTCTGTCAATTTCAAGGCCTTTTGCATTTCAAAAAGTAACTTTTGGACCTTGAACAAGAGCAGTCATTGAATTGATAGCTTCCAATGCTGCATCTACATTGGGCTGCTCTCATCCCCATATGCACTGAAAGGGAGCCCTGAATAAAGCTACAATATGTATAGATAATCACATGATTTCGAGTGCAATTTGGGATAAATCAGCACGAGTAAATTTTTCAAAGGCTAACCAAATTGCACGAGCCCGTAGGGCAAGTGCAATTTGTAGTCTTTGAAAAATTTACTCGTGCTGATTTATCCCAAATTGCACAAGACAAATCATGTGATTACTTGTTAATAATATACATGCAAAATTTAATTTCAACTTTCTGCGCTCAATTTCAACTTTCTGCTCTCAATTTCAACTTTTTGCACTCAATTTCAATTTTCTGCACTGTTTGGGATTAATTGATGTGCTCTCAGCCAATGAGCATGCTGAAATTTTTGCATGTATATTATTAGCTGTAAAATTGTAGGTTGTTTTTAGAAACACCCTTTCAGTAATTCAATATTAAAAGTCCATCTGTATAATGTGATTTGTTTATTAGGATGTTGATAAGTTCTGTAACAGCCTTGGGGAGCTCTACTCTAACGTGAGCAAGGTAAGCTCAAGCACAGTGTCAAGTACGGTACTTTTTTCAAGAAATGTTGCAAGCTTCTTTAGTCACTCACTTATCTCAGCAATTCAAAACCAACACAGATACAGAATTACATGACTTTGTACCATTGACAGTCCATCAGGAATAGCTCTACTATCCTCCTCATCTGGCAGTTTTCCCTTGAAGTCATTTCCCAGCTCTTTAAATACACTGTACAACATGTATGTTGTGGTCCAATTTTTTCCTTGGTTTAAATTTTAATTTCCTTTATTTTTTGGTATGGTACCAGTAATGTATGATAATGAGTTTGAAATAAAGGAAAGTAAAATTTAAACCAAGGATAAATTGAACCACAACACGTACGTCTATCTTGTAAACTTCTCTTATCTTTTATTTTATTTGCAGCCATTGTTGGATATCATTATTTATGTACAGAAGTTAACAGGAGCCATTGGCATACAGGTATGCAAGTTATTCCCACCAAAACAAACAAATTATTCATCACAGAAGTTGACATTGTAAGTTTTACATCCGCTTGATAAAAGGGAAAGATCAATGTAAGTATCTGGGCAACTGTACACCTACCCCTCCCTTAACCCAACAAGTTATAATAAGTTAAAACATTAGTGTTAATGTTGGGTTAAGGGAGGGGTTAAGGTGTGCAATTGCCCACAGGCAGATACTTACATTAATCCAAAGGGAAGTTGACATAGGACCTTTGTCAGAGGTATTATCCATGCTTGAAACTTCAACTTCTTGTTCTGCAGTACTATATCTTACTTATCCTACTTTAGTAATTAGCTTAAGGTCAAGACATCAGTTGCATTGGTTGGCACTGAAAACAAAGGTGGCCGATAGGTTGCACAAGGTGAATATGTGAAAATGTATGCATGCTCACTTGCTCAAGAGATATAGAATAGATTTACAGATACAATAGATTGTACAGTAAATAACTCAGGTAAATATATATTATTATTACTGAGCTGATATAAACATATTGTTTAACATATTTTTTAGGGTCCTGCCTTAATGCTTGGTTATTTAGCTGTGTCAGGACTGCTGTTGACAAGGTGTGGTCCATAATTATACATGATGTTTCTGCCCCTGCCAATTCTCCCTCCTGTGAGCATCATACATTGTGTCTTAAATTTCTTTGGAAAGCCACTTTACATTATGTTGCTATGGAGCTGTTTGTTTTTTCCATGCACTTGTTCATCTGTAGATCAAACCATCACTATTTTGTGGAAAGCCACTGAACAGGGCCAGGTTGTTCGAAGCCAGGGTTAGTGTGAAAGATATGAGAGCTTAAAAAGTACATTCAGTATAATTCTTTGTGAATACAATTTGATGATTGTATGCTCTGAATAAAATAGAGAAAGTTATCGGAGAAAACGGTTTTTAAAAAGAGGTAAAGAAACCCATGTTAAAATTGAACCCTGGGTTTGCGCCAATCAGCCTTCTAACAACCGTCCCCAGGACTGTAGAGTGGTACTGTTGGTTTAGTTTACCATACAGTGTGGTTCTAACTTTTTCATCTTCCAATCAGACCATAAAAAGTGTGATCATTCTTTGGAAAGCTGCTGAACAGTATTGCACTATACTATTATTTAGTTCTTATACTGACTGTGTGATTTATGTTTTTAATACTTTGAATATGTTTTGTTTTCACAGACTAAGGCGACCAGTGGGACATATGACAGCTAAGGAACAACACCACGAAGGAGAGCTCAGATATGTGAACTCACGGTTGATAACAAACAGGTAAGAGGCAATCCAAGGTTCTTATCCTTAGGCACATTGGCCAATCTCTAGCACTTGTTAACAATTACCGGCCAGCAATATTATGGGATGTTAGGCAAATCAACATGCAAAGATTTCCTCTAGTTGACTTTTCTTTTATCTTTGTCATACACAGTTATACAAAATTTTCCCAAGCAAATAGACTTACCAAAAAAAAAAAAATGCAAAAGAACAACTGAGCAACAAGATCATGACTGATCAAGCAAAGATCTACTGTTCATTTTTCTTGGGCCTGTTCACTGCTCTGCTAAAGCAGATTTGGGCAGTACCATGGGGAAAATTGCCATGTACGCAGCTGAGGAGGTCAGGTCAAATTGGCTAAATAAGTAAACTAATAAATTAATAATAAGTGAGTAGCTTTTCACAGTGGCACACCCGCCAGAAGGTTGTTCGTCTTTCCATCCTTATTGAATTGGAAGTTGGTTCAGTGTTGGTCTTTTGTGGAGAAAGGAAAGCGGCACAACCAGGACGAAAACCCCCAGAAAATGTCAAGAACCAACCAGGGTTTTGACTAGATTATAATTAAGCACCGCAATAATTGTTCTTTTACTTTACAAAATTACAATTGTTTATGAAAGTTCCTATTGTGTTTCAGTTTTAAATCTTGACACAATTTTTCACCTCGTGAATTTACTGTACAGTGTATATTGCAGGATGATTATATGTTGTGTACCTGTTCAGTTCAGTACTGCACTATAAGCAGGCCTTTGACAGGGTGCGCGGGTGTGGGACCGCACAATTCGATCAAAGCCGCACAATCCCGCACAATTTCTGAAAATCCGCGAAATCCCGCACAATATGGAAATATTTGGTTGAAAATCTAATTAAATCAATATTCCCATCGATTGCCAAGGTTTAAAGAAACTTTTTAGGTTATATTAAGGCTATTTACCTAGCAAAACAATCGATAAATCCGCCGTTTTCCGCGATTGAACAGTTCGAGCAGATATAAAAACAACAAGGCAGCTCTTCATAGCTCCGTGCCGGCCTGGGCACTAGTCTCAGTCTAATCTTGTCTCGGTGTTGTGGTTTTTGCAGCAATTTCAAGAGTGAAGAGTTTTAAACCTTCACGAAATAATATTTGCTCTACGTATCAAAGAAAGTAAAAAAATGTCGGGATGTTTCATAAAGTAACTTGTTCTGGTCGAAAACATTTTATTTCGAAGTGGAATTACGCCCGGGAATTACGGTTTTGAATTAACTTAATCGATCGTGTCACGCAACATGATTTTGTTGATACAAACTTTGGCCAAAGTTGTAGCAAAATAGAAATTTGGTTTATGTTTAATTGCCAAACTAAGAGGGGACTTGTTGCACTTTTCATTTATCCAGAAATTCCTCCATGTCGGTTTTTTTTTGGGCCCGGTGATCGAATATTTGTTTGTTTACACAATTGTGCAATCCCGCACAATTCCTGCACAATCGCCGTTTTTTACCGCACAATTTGCCTCCCGAAACCCGCACAATTTTCTTTTTTTTCCCGCACCCTGTCAGAAGGCCTGTATAAGGTTTGCTTTGTTTCAGTGAGGAAATTGCCTTCTACCAAGGAGGAAGAAGAGAAAAACTGACAGTTGAAAACACATTCCACAGACTGGTAAGCTGAGTATAGTAGAAGCAAACTGTAACACGTACAGCAGCATTCCTGGCTTTCACAAGCTGGTCGCACTGCATGGTTTGATCTACAGATGAAAAAGTTGGAACCGCAATATATACATGTAGTAAAACAAACAGTACCACAGTACAGTACTGTTCAGTAGCTTTACAAAGAATGGTCACACTGCATGGTTTGATCTGCCAATGAAAAAGTTAGGACCACACTTTTCAAAACAATTATGTTGCATTGCAATTTTTCAAACGTTTTTTCTATTCTTTCATGTCCCTTCTTATGCTTCTTTGCTTCCTCTTTTCAAGGTCAACCATTTGAGGAGCTTCATTCAATTCAGATTTAGTATTGGAATTATTGATAACATTATAGCCAAGTGTAAGTATACAATGTTGTTGAATTGTGAATCCATACACATTAAATACCTGGATCAATGTCAGTATCCAACTGAGCAACTGTGCACCTACACGTACCCCTCCCTTAACCCAACATTAACGCTAACTTTTTAACTTATTATAACTTGTTAGGTTAGGGGAGGGGTAGCTTCACCGTTGTCCAGATACTGACATTAATCCAAATACCCGCTAATATAGCAAGAGGATAGCAAGTTTGACGCTGTGGGGAGAGCACTAACCTCCCACCTTCGACCCGGGTTCGGTTCCCACTCTCTCGTGTAGGTTGAATTTGTTGTTTGTTCTCTTCTTGGTCTGGAGGGGCTTTTAGGGCCAAATGAAACAAACATAAACAACATAGTTAAGAATCCCAACTGGCGGGAGGCAGACCAGTTGGCTATTTTACAAGGATGATCGAGGAGTTGAACCAGGTACTTACCCAGAACAACACCAGGTAGTGGCCAGAGCGGGATTTGAACCCGGGTCACCGCATTGAAATACCGCGCCCTAGACCACTCGGCCATCCTGCCTCCTTGTTCTTCAGTTTTCCTTCCACCATAAAACCAACAAAATTTTAAAGGGACCTTTATAATTGGCCTTCACTGTTGTAAAATATTTCTTCAGTTTAATTTCATTAAGAACACAACTTTGGCTTATCGGCTCTGCCTACAATTCTTTTCCTCAAGATGGCGGCTCCTGAAAAGTGCCTTTAGAACGAGGCTCGCATAATTATCAAGCGCGCCAAATGATAAGCATACATTACAACTGTTGTGGTTCTATGCCTGAGATAAGTGCATACAGGCAAAAGTTGAGTACATAAATTTAAATTTTTTGGCTCCGAATCGCTTTTGGCTGGTGTGAAGCTAATTCTGGGTCAATGTAAGTATCTGGGCAATAATTGTGCACCTACCCCTCCCGTACGCCAACAAGTTATAATAAGTTAAAAAGTCAGCATTAATGTTGGGTTTATAGGGGAGGGGTAGGTGCACAGTTGCCCAGATACATTGATCACTAATTCAATTCTTTTTTTTATTTTGTTTGTCACAGATTTAGCAACCACAGTTGGTTTTATGGTTGTAAGCCGTCCATTTCTGAATGCAAGCAGTAAAAGACACATGAATAGTTCTCATAGTGAAAGAATGGAGGTATTTGTGGCATGTTGTTTAACAATCATGGTTGATAGAAACAAAACTTCTGAGCTGCTGAGTTTGAATCTTGTTTCAGTGTGTTCTCTCTTTATAATAGACATTTCTGAAAGCACTTTAATTAATTCCAAACAGTGCAGAAAGTTGAAATTGAGTGCGGTAAGATAAAATTGAGTGGAAAAATTCGAAATTAAATTTTTTCATGTACAGTATATCATTAACAAGTAGTCAAATGGATACATGTGGAATTTTGTATAAATATTAAGCACTCGTACATTTTTCAAAGACAACAAATTACATGTTCATTTACCCTACCGGCTCGCACAGTTCTGTTAGTCTTTGAAAAATTTGCTTCTGTGCATTTATTCCAAATTGCGCTCAAAACTAATTTTGATTATCTACACAAATTGTAATTTCTGTAAGTGTATTAATACTGCAAAGGTCAGAATGTTCAGTCACATTCACCTTACCATTACTGTGTACTTTATGGCAACATCTTAAATTTTCTTTAAGAGAATTTGTATCTCGATCAAATCACAGAAGGGTATTAAACACAACTTAATGAGTGTTTTCTTGACTCATTGTACCTTACAGGACTACTACAGAAGTGGCAGAATGTTGGTCAAAATGGCTGAAGCTATTGGTCGTCTTATATTGGCAGGCAGAGAAATGTCCAGACTAGCAGGGTAGGACTGCCCAGGCTATTCTTCCCACCTATTCCTCTCCCACCCCACCCTGACCCCTTTGACCTTCCACCTACCAACCTTTACTTATATCCCTGCACTTACTAATCAAACTTTACAGTAGCCCTTTTCTTGAACCCAAGTTTTTAATTTATTTTTACTTATTTATTTATTTATTTATTTTTGTAGATACACTGCAAGAGTATCAGAACTCATGACTGTTCTGAGGGATCTCAAGAAAGGCAAATACCAGAGAACAATGATTTCTAATCAACAGAACAACAGTAGCACTAAACAAGGTACGGTGTGCATGGAACAAAGATGTCGGACGTTATAAACAGAGTGACTCTTGCCATGTTTTGAAATTTATCCTGGGACCAGTTTTGTAAGTTCAGGGCTGCAAATAATTTCCCAGCTGTTGCTGGTCAAATTGTCCGTCAAACCTATTTTTGCTCGGACAAATCCATTTTTGGCCGGACAAACATCGATTACGTCTTATCGCTATAAAAGTGCCCCCTCCCCCCTTCACATGTATGAAACAAGTAAATTTTCAAAGAATTTATTGTACATGAGCATCGATCTCAACGCAGGAAAAGTGGAACGCATGGTACAGCAAAATCAGTATCACATTTGTGCGCACTACTATTGCGTCAGTTCTACGTCTTATATACAGTTGAAGTTATGAAGTTGATGAAATTGACTGAGGCTTGCAATCTAGTTGATTTTCATCATGATAAGAGCTAACTGATGTGCATGTACAGCAAGTAACACAAGTAGAATCCACGTCCACTGATTTGATACAATTTGAGCTAGGAATTTTATGACCACTACAAATCATTTATTAAAAGTTCTTGGTGTGGTAGATAAGTATCTGTCTTTCCCCTTCCTTTTTCACAAACGCCAATAATATTGAACCTTTATATTTAAAACTTGAAACTCTAAATTTTTTCCTTACCAGCCTAAACAACCGGACAATTTGTCCGGTCATCTGAGGATTTGACAGGACAAAACCTATTTTTGACCGGACATTGTCTGTTGACCGGCCGTTATTTGCAGTCCTGAAGTTTGAACCCAGGCAATGGCACTCTGATGTTTCTTTAGACTGGTGTAATGGTAGGGTAACTGAAGTTGTCCCTGACGTTTCTTTAGACTGGTGTAATGGTAGGGTAACTGAAGTTGTCCCTGACGTTTCTTTAGACTGGTGTAATGGTAGGGTAACTGAAGTTGTCCCTGACGTTTCTTTAGACTGGTGTAATGGTAGGGTAACTGAAGTTGTCCCTGACGTTTCTTTAGACTGGTGTAATGGTAGGGTAACTGAAGTTGTCCCTGACGTTTCTTTAGACTGGTGTAATGGTAGGGTAACTGAAGTTGTCCCTGACGTTTCTTTAGACTGGTGTAATGGTAGGGTAACTGAAGTTGTCCCTGACGTTTCTTTAGACTGGTGTAATGGTAGGGTAACTGAAGTTGTCCCTGACGTTTCTTTAGACTGGTGTAATGGTAGGGTTAGCTGAAGTTCTCTCCTTAGACAAAAAAATTAACTTTGTTAAGGTTGTTTAAAAACGAGAAAGTCAAAATGTAGGTATGGTATGTTAAAGCCACACATACGCACACTAAGGCAACAGTGGTAGAAGGGATAAGACCTTATTGCTACCAAAAAAAAATAGAAAAATAGAGCTCAAAACGAGGATGACCATGAAGTTGCACGCTGACTAATCATCTTTTGGACTCAAAACTGTGTATCAAGGTGACACAATTTGAATCAAAGTCAGTTTTGAGTTAAATTCCACACCATGAGCAATATAATGCTGGGAATAACTTGTGTTGTTTTCTTAGACAAGAAACTTAACTCCACACAGTCTCTCTCCAACCAGGTGTATACATGGGTACCAGCAATATAATGCTGGGAGTAACTTGTGTTGTTTTCTTGGACAAGAAACTTAACTCCACCCTGTCTCTCTCCAACCAGGTGTATACATGGGTACCAGCAATATAATGCTGGGAGTAACTTGTGTTGTTTTCTTAGACAAGAAACTTAACTCCACCCTGTCTCTCTCCAACCAGGTGTATACATGGGTACCAGCAATATAATGCTGGGAATAACTTGTGTTGTTTTCTTAGACAAGAAACTTAACTCCACCCTGTCTCTCTCCAACCAGGTGTATACATGGGTACCAGCAATATAATGCTGGGAATAACTTGTGTTGTTTCCTTAGACAAGAAACTTAACTCCACACAGTCTCTCTCCAACCAGGTGTATACATGGGTACCAGCAATATAATGCTGGGAATAACTTGTGTTGTTTCCTTAGACAAGAAACTTAACTCCACACAGTCTCTCTCCACCCAGGTGTATACATGGGTACCAGCAATATAATGCTGGGAATAACTTGTGTTGTTTTCTTAGACAAGGAACCTAACCCCACCCTGTCTCTCTCCACCCAGGGGCCGATTTCTTCTTATTTCTCTTGTCATTTTGTTCTCAGATAAAATTCTGCAGGATCCTCTGACTCAAGGCCAAGGTCAAATCATTGAAGCTGATCATATAATCAGGTAAAGAAAAAGTTTGAACCACAAAGTATAGTGTAGTGAAACAAACAGTACCACTGTACAGTACTGTTCAGTAGCTTTCCAGAGAATGGTCACACTGCATGGTTTGATCCACAGATGAAAAAGTTAGAACCACACTGTATAGTAAAACAAACAGTACCACAGTACAGTATTTATTTATTTATTTTTTATTTATTAATTTTTAATCCATTCTATAGATATTACAACAGTTGTGTAAAATTAATTAATGGGAAGTTGTCTTAACTACATGCACACCCATAGCAAGAAAATTTAGAATGGAAAAGGGCACATTATAGTAAAACTAATTATGGCCCCTAAATAATATTTACTTTATTCTAGAGATTTGTTGTTCATTTATTATAACAAAAACAAACACACGAACACACACACACACACGCACGCAAATATGTCAGTATTGAGCAAGATAATATTTTTAAGTGGATTTTCGTTGATTTATTACGAATAGAAAGGGGAAGATGGCCAAAGAATGGTCACACTACATGGTTTGATCCACAGATGAAAAAGTTAGAACCACACTGTATAGTAAAACAAACAGTACCACAGTACAGTACTGTTCATTAGCTTTCCGAAGAATGGTCACACTGAATGGTTTGATCCACAGACGGAATCGTTAGAACCACACTGTATAGTAAAACAAACAGTACCACAGTACAGTACTGTTCAGTAGCTTTACAAAGAATGGTCACACTGCATGGTTTGATCCACAGCCTGTAACGTTAGAACCACACTGCACAGTAAAACAAACAGTACCACAATACAGTTCATTGACTTTCCAAAGCATGGTAAAACTGCTTAATCGCTTTATTTTAATAGGAGTCTGTCAGCTAGTAATATATTTGCTTGTGTGTTTTAGATTTGAGCACGTTCCCTTGGTAACACCAAATGGTGATGTGCTGCTTAATGACTTGTCGTTCGAGGTACGCATTAACTTCATATCACGTGGTATAAAGTATCTGTTGTTATACGATATACAGAAAATATACTAAGTTCATTTGACTAAAAACGATACGAGAAACAAAAAATGCAGTTGTATTGGTTATAGCTCTCCAAGATGTCAGTTATGAGTACAATTTCTGGCTAACGTCTACTTTGGATTTTGCCTCATAATTTATCGTGTCCCAACAGTGCGTCATTGGCTCACTCGAATTTTCCCGCTCTTTTCATCAGTTCTGCGCGTTTGCTCCGAATTCTTATTGGTTTATTTTGGTGCGGGACCATGGCTGTGATTGGCTAGTTTTAATCTTGACCATCTTAACTTTGGGCAGACAATATAGTTCTGTAGCAGTAATGTGTGCTGTTTGTCTTAGGTTCACTCAGGAATAAATGTGTTAGTTTGTGGTCCTAATGGCTGTGGTAAGAGTTCACTGTTTAGAATTCTGGGTGAGGTGAGTTGAGTTTTGAGATTTTATTCCATCTGCTGTATCATTCTTCCGAAAGCCTACGAGGAGACTATCTTTCAAGCAGCGTGTTGGACACCATTCAGTTTATTTTAACATTATTTCAGCGTTTTTAATCTTTCTTTATTCATTTTCTCCTTTAAGCAGTAATACCCTTTTGAGTAAACATGTTATGGTAACTGGAAAAATTACCCACTCAGTATTGTAATAAGAGTATTGTAAATAAATTATTGTAAATAAAGTATTGTAAATAAAGTATTGTATTGTATTGTATTGTAGATCGTACGCTCTACCACTGAGCTATAGTAGACTCGTTGGAGCAAGACCACTAAAATAGGTTCATTTTTTATTGATGTTTTTATTTTTTTTAGCTCTGGCCGCTTTTTGGTGGTACATTGGTGAAACCAAACAGGAGTAAACTGTTTTACATTCCTCAGGTACGAAATTCTTTGGGAAGAATTTAAGTTCTCTGTCCATCCTTTTGCTGTACGCCTTTGAGTTGGTCAAAAATAATTCTGTAGGAGTTATTTTCTGAAGAAACTGGTGGTGCGTCAGTGGAAATTTGAAACCAACAAAAATTGGTTTATAAAACGAGTCGATGACTGTAAGTTATTCCAACGTAACTTAAAAAGGGAGCTGACGTTTCGAGCATTCGCCCTTTGTGAAAGCGAATGACTTGCTCTTGTCTTGTCTTTCCTCTTATCATTCGGTGGTACAACTTACATTATAACAGCTTTCGGAAAGCGAGCGCTATGATTTGCTAATACGCGCGAGCCGTTTGCCCATGGGTTGCATGCTGATTTCAGATTATGAAGTTGTGAAGTCCTATGTTATAAAAGAAATGGCAAACGCAGCAGCTGTGCAGCCATGCAGTTATAGACGCACTTGGAAGGTTTGCTAAGCACTCAAGAAGCTAGATATGCTCTCGGCTGCACCTCAAGCATCTCTTACGCTTCTTTCGTGCTTAGCAACCTTCCGCGTGCGTCCATAACTCGATGGTTGAACGCTGCACGTTAACCATTTCTTCATTTATCAACGCGTTGGTCAGACGCTAAGATGTTTGTGGTCTTGTCCTGCTGTATCAAGTCTCTGTCTGCTAGTTTGGCCCTTTGTCATTTTTCATTTCTGCGGGGCTGCAAATAATTTTTTTTGCCTTGAAAGGACATATTTTCGACTGAGTCACATTTTGGTCGGACAGAACAAAAATATAGTCGGACACCACCAAAAAAATAAGGTAGATTTTTATTCATCTTTACCATTGAACATTAAACAGTACTGTACATGATAAAAAAATGTCTGGGCATAATGTCCGACCACAGTTGGGATTTCGTCGTACGTGAGCTAGTTTTGGTCGGCTCATGACCGATGACCGACTGTTATTTGCGGCCCTGTTTCTGTGTGTTATGGAGAAAGAACATAGAAGACATTAAGGAAGGTTAACTCCCCTTTTGCTGTCCCCTCTCCCCAGCGTTTGTTCCCCCTCCCCACTCTCCCCACCCTCCCCACTAGTATTGCTAACAACAGTACATAAATTGCGTTTTGTGTTGTTTTCTCAGCGTCCTTACATGACTTTGGGGACCTTACGAGATCAAGTCATTTACCCTGACACTGTGGAGGACCTCAGGAGAAAAGGATTTACTGATAAGGATCTTGAAGAGTACCTAAGTCAGGTGAGATGGGAACAGAGTTGGCAAGACAAGCTGCGCAGTACAGGGGCGTAGCTAGGGGGAGGGGGGTCCTGGGGTGCCCGTGACCACCCCTCTTTGTAAGATAATTGTTTTATGTCCCTAAAATTCAGGTGGCGAAAACACGCGAATCCGAAGAATCAACATGCAATAAATCTTTTCCAGTGCTAGATAGTTACATTTAGTAAAACATGGCCTGGATCTCGACATGCCAATCTGGTAAGTAGCTTGGGTGTGACACAGTGTGACCCCCCTGAGTGTGACACACTGTGATCCCCTGAGTGTGACCCCCTGGGTGTGACAGTGTGATTTTATTACTTTATTACTTTACGACACGAACACTTTCTTATTTAACCTTACAAAAGTGAGTGAGTTTTTCTTGTGTGTGTGTGTCTGTGTGTTTGTATGTATGTGTGTTCGTATGTATGTGTGTTCGCAGATATGTCGAGCAATAGACGTTACAATGTGTCATTTCTTGAAAACATTTGCGACCACGGTAAGGCGAGAAACAGTACGAAATCCCTTGCAATCGATGTAGCCCGAACCATGCTTTCTCCTATCCCCTGTACGTAACCCCTTCAAGATAGGCGTATATGATAATATAGAATAAAACTAGAATGTCATAAAACTTTATTTACCAACGGGATCCTTATCACTAAAAAGTGGTCTTCTAAAGAGCCGTTTACAGTACATTGACTTTAATAACTATATTTAGCTAGGGGTACGTAGAAGCCAAAACTTAAAAAAAGTTATATTTGCGGATCAGTGTTAGTATCTGGACAACTGTGCACCTACCCCTCCCCTAAGCCAACATTAACGCTAACTTTTTAACTTATAACTGGTTGGGTAAGGGGAGGGGTAGGTGCACAGTTGCCCAGATGCTTATATTAGGGGACGTTGTTCCCGGTGTGGTGGTCTATCTCTATGTCTGGTTTCATCTGACAATTCATGCATGGGGTGGGTGGGCGGGTGAGATCATATATGGACCGGTAGCGGCAGCCAGAGGCGCCTTTACATGCTGACGTCCGATCTCACCCAATAGAAGTGTAAAGCGCCTTTGAACATATTCATATGAAAAAGTGCGCAATATAAATTCATTGTCATTGACTGACCAAGGAATTTGTATTGGAATCACCAACCCTTCTCCATGGAGTCTATAGTACCTGTTATAAGAATGCAAACAGAAGAAGCACACAGCAAGGTGTTATTAACTCCTAATTGACCGTTTGTCCTACTTGAAGGTACACCTCAGTAACATTCTTGAACGTGAAGGTAGCTGGGATAGCATCCAGGTATTTACAGTATAAGTCACATTACTTGGTGATATTTATAGAGCGTTTTCACTCATGTGGCCAGCAGCCATGCAAATTTTTTGGAACAAAAGAAAGTTTTTACATAAGAAAAGAGATCAATTCCCAGAGGATTAGTTTGGAACACCAACATGGCCGCCGTTTCACTGTTTTGGAACACCAATATGGCTGCTGTGACGTCATGTGAAAACGCTCTATAGGCAGGTTTTTCAACAGTTTGTTACAGTAGCGGACATATTTCTGAAAGTACCGGACGTGACTGCGAGCGTCGAAAAACCTTCGAATGTTGATCTCAAAGTACCGAACATGGATTGGAAAACGACCGGACGAAACGTCCAGCCTCCGGCCTCAAACGAAAATTCTGTATAGGTACTCATGGTGTCGAGTGCAATTTGGAATAAATGAGCACAAGGAAAAATTTTCAAAGACTGAAAATATTGCACAAGCTTGTCGGGTGAGTGCAATTTGCTGTCTTTGAAAAATTAACGAGTACCTATTTATACAAAATTGCACTTAAAATCATTTGATTACTTGATAATAATGTACATGCAAAAGTTTAATTTCAACTTTCTACACTCAAGTTCAACATTTTACACTCGATTTCAACCTTCTACACTATTTGGGATTAATTGATTTACTCTCAGCCAATCATCTCGTTGAAAGTTTTGCATTAATATTATTAGATGCGATATTTGATCAGTACTGTAGCAGTTCGTCCTAGATCCTAAGCCAATTGGTTTGCAACCCAAACCGCCAAACAATAGATTTCAATCGTCACTACGTTTTAGCATTGTTTGGCGGTTTGGGTTGAAAACCAATTGGCTTAGGATCTAGGACGACCTGCTACACCACCCTATTTGATATGATGATCCGTTTGAATATTTTCTTGTAGGATTGGATGGACGTCCTGAGCGGCGGAGAAAAACAGAGGATGGCTGTAAGTTAAATCACAGGACTAAGTCATTTAGCGAACCAGACCGTAAATTAAGTCAGTCAGTTAGTAAGTTGGTTTGTCAGTCTGTGAGTCAGTGAATCAGTCAAATAGTTGGTCAGTCAGCCAATAATTAAGTCGGTTAGTCAGTCGGCAAGTAAATTTGTCATTTAGTCAGGCAATATCTCAGCCAGTCAATATTCTTTTTAGTGTATTTTTTTCATTTATTGAGGCGTGGTAGTGGAATGGTCAGCGTTCGTTGTTCTTGGATCAGTGTGAGTATCTGGGCAACTGTGCACCTACCCCTCCCCAAACCCAACATTAATGCTAACATTTAAACTTATTATTATTTGTTGGGTTAGGGAAGGGGTGGTAGGTGCACACTTACCCAGATACTTACATTGATCCTTCTTCGGATCAGTATCCTTGTTCTCTTACACATGCTGTCATACCGTCATTTCCTCCCCACGCCCTCCCCCCGTTCTTCTCTCGCCTTCCCCCCTTCTTCTCTCGCTTCATGCCTTCGCGCGACTTCCCCTTGGCTCGAGAGGAAACGGAAAAGACTGCTGCTGTACTCTTAGTTGCTGCATACTGCAGAAAACAGAATCATCCTGAGCCCGGATGGGCTCATGGCTCGTGTTCGCTATCACATTACCATTATTTTGTCTGCATACGAACACACACTGTACCTGGGTACAGTGTTATATTACTAATCGCAGATCCAGGGGGAGGGGTGGGTGGGTGGGTGAATTGGGTGACAAGGCACCCTCCTTTTCGGGAAATCAAGTCTTCATATTTGATCGAATACTACATGAAGTAATATTCTCGTTTAAAAGACTATTATCTAAAAATCGAAGATTCTTTTGTCTGAAAAAAAAAACCAACTTAAGAACCCATAAAGAAGGAAAATAAAGCCTAAAAGAGATAAAACAAAGTAGTTTTAGGGAGTGCATCATTTATGAGAGAATCAATGTCTGCATCTGCCAAATCGTCTAACTTTGAGTCATCCGAAGCCATGGTGTAATAACAATGGTACGTTGAATTTACACCACGGCTATTACACCACGATAACATGACGTTAAGGAGGTTGTTTCATCACAACCCAGTATCACGTGACCGTCGTGGTACAAATCAGCCAATCAGGTACTGTGTATAAAGGTTGAATAATAAATGGTATATACTGTGTCACAGAACACCGTCCCCCCTCCCCCCTCTCCCTCCTCACAAAAAACTTGAATCTGCGCGTGATTAGCAAGTCTTGCTAATGGTTAACCTCGACTTACTTTTAGATGGCCCGACTCTTCTATCACAAGCCTCAGTTTGCCATTCTTGATGAATGCACAAGTGCTGTGAGTGTGGACGTCGAGGGATTTATGTACACTCACTGTAGAGAGGTAGATAACTACTTTTACTTTATACGTACGCAGGAGATATTAAATAGTATCGAGGAAATATGACCTGTATTTTTGAATGATAGAAACCCGATGTCATGGGCGAACGTTATGCCCTCCCTCAAAAGGAGTTTACGTTTTGCTTTACTATTGTGTTCACATTTTTTGTAAGGCCAGTGTGTGACCCAAGCGTGACATGAAATAGCGTGACAATCTGATGATGTTATTGCTTTAAAATCATGTCATCCAACAGGTTGGAATTGCGCTCTTTACTGTTTCACATCGCAAGTCATTATGGAAGTATCACGAGGTGAATTCAAAATCTGAATTGCTGTTTATTGTCATGTCTAATGTATGTCATCTGTGGGTTTAATATATACGAAACAACCTTCGATTGGTTTTACCATGGCATAAAGCAAGAAAAAGCTGATGTGAAAGGAAATTTTTAACAAGCGAATACTCGTCACGCTCTTATGAAAGGAGTGCGTGACTATCTTCCACGTAACATGCGTTAAAACCACCATTCTATTTTACGATATATTGTGGGGATAGTTTCTAAAGAAACTGGTGCTGCGTCGGTGGGAAGTTGAAACACAAGAAAAAGGGTAAATCAAACGAGTTGATTAAGTAAGTTATACCACCGTAAGGTAAAAGGGAGGTGCTGACGTTTCGAGCGTTAGCCCTTCGTCGGATTCGCTCCGGACGAAGGGCTAACGCTCGAAACGTCAGCACCTCCCTTTTACCTTACGGTGGTATAACTTACTTAATCAACTCGTTTGATTTACCCTTTTTCTTATGTTACGATATAGTTTCAGTTCAGACTTTATTTAGAGATCGTCAGCTCAGTTTAAGTACGCTCGTACTCACTGCCACAATTTGGGGGTTTATTTCTAACTATCTCGTTTCTCTTCCTTAGTATGTCCTGTACATGGATGGAAGGGGGTCGTACGAATACAAACCAATCGATTCAGCTACCACCGAATTTGGCTCCTAGGTGCTGAGAATGTCCCCTTGGTAATCCTGTGACCTTTGCAATAGTATTCAACTGCAGTAGTTAACGCATTTAGTAGTTAACGCAGTAGGTAACGCATTTACAAGTTAAAATTACTGCGCGAACCCAAGAAGTGGAATCATCTCATTGGTTTGTTTTGTAGTTACACTGGCCAGCCATTATCTGACGAGAGCTCATGCGCAAACAAGTAGACCGCAAGACCAGTTGTAGTAGGGTGATTTCGCGTGGAAATAAGCCTTGCTCAAGTCTCTTTCCTGCAATACCGAATCACTTTTTAAGGGAAACCAACTTGGTCTCGCTTTCGGGATTTGCGCTGTAACTGTACAAATACAAAGAAAAAAAGGGTCTGCACTTGAAGGTACACATGAGATTAAAAATCACATCGAAAAAAAATTGCCCGATTTTCCTTTCCTCCGTAACTTTTTTTGTCTCGGGTTTTATCCATAGATCAGTGAAAATGTTTACAAGGTCAGATTTGTCTTTTTGAAGTGTGTAGACCCCAGAGCATCCTGCAGGTCTCAGTGGATATTTTAAACACTACCAGCTGGTATGGAGTGATTATTAAAATGGTTAAAACAAGTTTTAAATTCAGTGGGTATATTTGCTTGTCGCTCACAAAGTAGTAGTGAAGACAATGGGGTTAAGATATTCAATGAACTGGCTTTTTCACTCCCAAGATCTGGCTGGTACTTCTTCTTAATAAGTACCATACCAATCCTTCTGTGTTACCTTAGAGAATTTAAGGTTCGATCGATTCAGTATTATTTTATTGGTGATGTTTGTTAATGCTCGTCATCTGTTGGACGATGCATTGACTTTGTAAGGAGAAGTTAGATGTTGATCAGGGAGTGAAAGAGTTCATTTAGTTTAAAAAATTCTCATATTTAACCTATGATTCGTTGAAAGAATAAGTTTTTTCTTTGCCGTCTTTTCCTCCGTACCGAACCCTGTAAATCAAAGCAAGTTGAGTTGAAGTAGTCGGAGAGGGGAGGCGGGTAACTAGTGGAGAACACAGAGCTATGGTGATTTAAAATGACCATACGTACATTTAGACCGGGACGACGCAATGACCTTTATTTGAGTGTCAACTGTATCTAGCACTTATTGACGCACTTATTTGGGACACTGCAAAGCACCAGTGATGTCAAATCAAATCATATTAAATTCAATCAATGAAATGAAATCATAATAATAATAATAATTTGAGTGTCAACTGTATCTAGCACTGAAGTACTAATTGAGGACACTGTAAAGTACAAGTGAAATGAAATCAAATCATATTGAATCAAATCAAATCAAATGTTGGTTTTTGTGGAGAGTACGAACAAAATGGCTGCAAGTCGTTCGCGCGCTTTTGATGAAATAAAGTTTTTTCGTGTTGTACAATGCTTCGTCTCGGTGAATATTCACCGATAATCACTTTGTCTTCAGCGAATAATTGTTAATTAAAGAAAAAAGTGATTTCGTAGTCTCTTTTATCCGTCATGTTTGAATTAGATCTCAAATTTCATGTCTCTGTACTCACGTGAGTTCCCTCCCAAGAAGGGGGGGGGGGGGGGGCGGGGCGGGGCGGGTGGGTACATGTTCCCTCAATCTTTTTGTATTTATCCCTTGTTTCCCATTAATGAAGCGTCTCATTCTCTACTATCTATTCCTTTTTTTTTTTCAGCAATTTATGCAGATCTTTTCTCGTTCAGTGAAAACAATTAGCGGGTGACCCTGTCCCCTTAAAAAAAAATCTTCTTTTCCCTTGTTCCCGAAAACCCCTGGGAGGGGATCCCGTGTGGTTTTTCTTTTCATACTTGTAAATGCGATTGCGCTTATGGTTGTGTTTATGTTTATGCTTGCGTTGTGCTAGTCTCCGCCGCAGCCGTTGGGATCTCTTAACAAGGTTCTAAACATGATCGTTCCAAGTTGACTTATCGTCGATCGTCAAACCGAGTAACCTTTTACTCGGTATAGCTTACATGGGAATTCCATCCATGTTCACAGTTGATGATAGTGACGGGTCCCTACCAAACGATATAGTTAGCTGCTTTGTCTTGTCACCGTTTAGCTGGAACTTGTTTTCCGATCCTTTGACCAGTCGTGTATTACGTCGAAGGCTTCCTGTGACTAGCCTCCCCCGCAGACATTCTTAGGCGTGCGTCACGCGTTCCTTCCCCACGAACGTCTGCTGATCTGAGCAAGAAATTCCTTTCCCATTGTGGGGAAGTTCGTGGGGAAGGAACGCGTGACGCACGCCTAAGAATGTCTGCGGGGGAGGCTATCCTGTGACTTGCTCTGCGTAGATCCTTAAAGTATGATTTCAGATACTGTTGTATCGTCGACAATATTTCCCCATGTCCAAGATACTAGGTACAGATAAGTTGATCATCAATAGAAAAAGCCACGGACCTAGTTTGGTCCCTTGGGGCACGCCAGAAGGCACCATGCCCCACTCCGAGGGGAAATTTCTCCCAAGCTTGACCCTCTGGGATCGTTCGGAAAGAAACTCGATGATCCAAATGATTATGCTGTTGATTTTGATCAGTTTGAGTTTGCAATTCAAGAATCTGTGATCGATGAAGTCAAAGGCTTTCCGGTAATCGAAAAGAACGACCCGCACAGTTGACCCGTTCCCGTCCGTTGCATCGATCCACTTGTGAAACATACTGATGAGCGCCAGCATGGTCGAGAAACCAGATATGGTTCCGACTAGATTGGTTAGGGGGGGTCAACTATGCCCTGGAGGACAGGCTTCAGGTAGTCTGAGACGACAAAGTCCTGCTCGGCTATTTTCGAGAGGGAGGATGTGAGTGAGATTGGTCGCAGTTCTTTCTTCGGGTCGGTGACTTGTTTGATCTTGGAAAGGGGTAACATGTCGGCAAATTTTCAAGCGATGGGTAGCTTTAGTTCGCTGTAGGAGGTATTCAAGATGTTTTGGACGGGCTGGACAAGGAATTCGGCGTATTCTTTCAGTACTTAGTTAGACAGACCATCGGGTCCGGGGACTTTATACTTGTTAAGATGAGTTCAGTTGTACACTCGGTGGACTGGTACCTCCAATACCTCTGAGTTGTCTTCCAGGGGTAGGCATACTAGCTCGCACTCGCTTTCGATGGGCTCGTGGGCTTAAAGGGGCCTGGAGTAGAGCGTCGTTGATGGAGTTGGCGACCTCAGTTGCAGACATGCTGTTGTATTCGGGAAAGTTAAGGGAGGAGAACAGGGACGCGTCTTGCTTTTTGA
>OX453282.1:4383888-4393888 GCA_949710005.1 Ricordea florida | reverse complement strand
AGAAATAAAGGTAAGCTTTCATCACCCACGTGGTCTTCTATTTCTCTGAATAAAAATTCGTTCGTGTAGCTTCATTGTCACGTGATCAAAAGCCTAAAATAGGATCTTGTGCACCAGAACGAGGCGGAAAATTAGACTTCGTTGGTTTCTTACTGTCTCCTCCGCAGAGGCTCTGAGTGGTTTTACTCACCTTACCCAGCGGATTTTTACAACGAACGCCGGGAACCTCTGCGGAGGAGAGGGGGTTTCTTATAGGAGGGAGGGGGCGTCTCCAGGCAATTCAGTGGTTTAGTCATAACTGCCAGTATGACGTCACGTCATACATCGGTGATTTTCAATATGGCGGGCAAATTTTTTTGTTCGCTAACAAAAAGATATGTCGAATTTTCTAACGTTTTGATGATTCAATTACTTAATTCAATGTTACCCAGGACTCAAAATATATAAAAGACTTCTTTGAAGTAATTTTCGGTACGATAAACTATTCAAAAGCCTCACATTTCGGTCAAAAACATACTAGCAAGTGGCTTAGACTTCGGCAAAGTTTAATGGGTTGATAACGTTTTCCCGGAGCCCACGCAGAAATGCGGAGATGTTCTGATCCCAGAATAGGAAGTTTGGTACATCATATATTACGTTTGCTCTGTGCCAAGAATTAATTCTGCAGTGCTTATGGTTCGTCTCATCAATCCCTTCAAAGTCAATGGAGTGGCCTTTGGAGAAGCCGGAGTGAAGAAACAGCTACTTGGAGTTGTACTAATATGCGAGCCAGCGAGCCGTGCGAGTCATGCGAGCCAGGGTGCATAGGTCTATCCTTACCCTGGCAAAACAAAATCTCATGCTACGGTTGAGAGAGGTTTAAAATTGCACAATCTGGATGTCATCCACAATGTCACTGTAAAATTGCTATGTTTATCTGGTCGAGAAAAGTCTGAGAAAAAATTTATTTGCATAACTGATTTCTGTGGCTCACAAACAACAACAACAATAGATGTAGTACATGTACACTGTCAGCAATGCTTTTGATGGCACTTTCTTTACTTGAGTCTTGTCTAAAATGGCATATTTTGAGTCTTGTCTGAGAAAAAATTTATTTGCATAACTGATTTCTGTGGCTCACAAACAACAACAACAATAGATGTAGTACATGTACACTGTCAGCAATGCTTTTGATGGCACTTCCTTTACTTGAGTCTTGTCTAAAATGGCATATTTACGCTACTAGTCATGAAACTGGATAAATAAATTATACTGTCATATGCTTCCAGTTCACTGAATAACAATGTGAATTGAAAACTTGCTAACAAAACTATAGAATTATTACTATTCAGAATAACTTTTTAAAGTACCGGTAATTTTTTAATTGAACACAGTTCGTACAATTATAGTTACCGGTAATCCCAAATGTTCTGCAAGAATCACTTTCTTGGACTTAAGATTGGCAATATCAAGGTTTATGTAGGAGCCATGAGGCGGCAACCAGTGAGGAATCACACGACATGGTATAAATGGTATTCCTCCTTTGAGGGCCACCCAGAGACGATGGTTTCCTTCAGCGATATAGGCTTTTCCATCTTGCAAAGAGATAATTATTGGTTTGTGAAAGCCATTTTTCAAAATGAAATGCCTGACTTGATCAAGATGGTCATGATTATTTCCGGATTTTGGTGTTACTGATCTGTCAAATTCCTTATAATCCCATAGGTCTTGTGTTTTTACCATTTGAAATTTTAAACGAGTCATCAAAAGAATCAGACAAAAATTTCTTAGCCTGTACAGATTGTTTTTCACTATCTGTAGGTTCATCAAGTGTATCAAAGTACAAGTCTGTTGATTGGTTTAAAAGATTGGACAAAGTCATCCTCGCTGTCACTTGAATCTATATTACTGTTGTGGATAACATTAATCATTTCTTTAAAGGACTTATTTTTAGGTTCCTTAACAGTGGGCTGGCTTTTATTTGCCCAGCTAGTAGCATATGGGTCATGACTTTATTTGGGTGTTCCAGCTTTTTGCCTTTCCTGCTATATCATCTTGTGTATCTTGTTTTGAAAAGGAATCAAATAAATGTGGGATTGAGTCAATAATATCTTCAGATAAATCCTACTTTTGAGAATTGTCTGAATTTGACAGGGTTGTGGAAGTTGCACATCCTTGTTTTTGTTGAAACATGTTTTGAGCCTTAATTTTGTATTCATTCTCTATTTTAATGGTTTCAAAAAGAAAGGCTGACATGACATACATATATAGTCTATGCTAGATCCACTGCAAGGATCTATACATGCATACAAGTCATTGTGTAAATCTGTCTCATTATTATTTGTTTCATCCAAAAAGTTGCAAACCACAGAAAACTGGTTATTAAAAATAATTATGTTATGTTTCTTGCAGGGAACATCACTGGTTAGGCAAACCTTATTGTTACATTGTGAGCATGTCACAATACATGGTATTGATTTCAGAATACCTCGCTGGGCATCACTGCGTGATCTTGAGGAACTTTTTCCCTTTGTAGGCTTGTTCCCTCCAGGTGGTAAACTACCATAATGTTTGTCACATACTCTAAGATTCTTGACAATTTCAAAATCAGATGTTATGTCCTCAGGGGTACATTTCATTTCATACTGCCCAATCATGCTATCAAATTTACGAGAACCAACCTCATTTTCACATCCCTTTAAATAGCATTGTATATTACCTCCAATCAACCGTCCATGCATGATCACTGTTCCAGTTATTTCATTCAAAGGTAAACAATCACGCAATGGCTTGCCACGACATTACAACCAATACAAATCACTTGTTACCTTGAATTTGCTATTTACTTGAGATCTTAAATCTTTCACAGTTCCATATGGGGCAAACGTAAATATGTGGGCTTTGTTAGAATATTGTAACCTATGCAGTTCACATTTGTCTTTCCATTGGCTCATGCCATATTTGGAAATCACATGATATCCTCATGTTGTTACGTTCTGTTCGCAAGTGACTTTTCACTAAGAGAATAAAATGAGTCCTAGTTCCATGGTTATGCACGTGTGTTCCCCTTTTAACAGGCTTTACCTGTTATATCAATAATTTTTACTGAGATGGTTGTCACAAACCTTTTTGGCCTTATCGCCATGCTGAATAGAAAACCTGGATGGTGTAATTCAACCAATTTTGCACAGGGATAACTTAACAGTACACCAAAGCAAAGATACAAAATGGGAAAAAACAGTGGCAATTCTAAACAGTGTCTAGAGTTAGCATCAAAGCTTTCCCCTAGTGCCATTACCGACACAACACATGAGTCCACAAGAAATGGATATCGTAGGGCTGATATGGTCAAAACAATAGCAATAGCCAACAGGTAAACAGGAGCGGAAAGAAACTCGCAGTCTAATAGTAAATTATGGGTTGTACGCACCAAGGTTGAACAAAACACCATGAAAAACAAGAAGGCATGTTGTAATTAGACTGGCAAGAAAACACTTTGATTTCTTATGCCAGAAATATTGTACCAGTGAGAATTTGACTTGTGGCTTTATGTGTAACAAAACTTTATAAAGTGGATCAAGCAAAGAAAAAAAATACTCTCAAAATAATAACAGCAGGGAATAGCAGTAACTCCAGCACCCAATTCAACAATGTATTGTACTTAACCATTGGCCTTCAGCAAATCCTGTACAGTGCATTGCAGTAAAACAGGAAAATAAGTGAAATGATAATACATGTCAAGGCTAAAATAGAAATAAAGAGGTTTGACATGTAAACGTTTTGGAAAAGCCTTACTTTGTACTGTATTAAAAAAAATAGACAATTTGAAAGAGACTACCATGTTTGGTACATCCATATTTTGACTGAAGAACAAATCATGTACATGTAATGCCCAAGGGAAGTGAGCTATTTTTTTCTCATAAGATTTTGAAGGGATATGGAGGGAACATGGCAGTTTCAAAAGGCTTGGGAAAGTAAGCAACATGACGGCTAACACAGCATGAGCACACAGGGCAGCCATCACAAGAAGCACAATATACCGGTAATGAACTTGTGGGCTAAAAAGCCAAGAAATGTCAAATAGTAAATCATACAGCAACAAGCCTGTCACCAAATACATACACAATACCATACTTTTATTCATCATTATAATTTTCCTCCTACCTTATACTAAAACAATGCACCTTTTTTTACTATACTACTTTTTTATTTAAGGTTTTTTTTAATTTATTTTTTTCCATTATTTTTTCCTTAATTATAAAATTATTGTTTTATTACACTAAATTAATTTTTAATATTATTAACTAAATAGAATTTGATCAACAAGACAGCATTAGCCAGCACAATTTATGCACAGGCAGTCAACACCCAACAAATACCTTGGGACACAAGGATAAAAGCCACCAATTAAATCTGAATGCAGCCAGTCAAAGATCAGCGCAAAATTTACACCACTTAGCCAGCAAGTCAACAGCCACCAAAACGTTTTACACCAAGGCAGCCAACAAGGCAGCAATTCTTTTTAGACAGGCAATAACCAAGCCACCATGTAAGCCCCTAAATGCAGACAGAGAGAAAGCCAACAAAATTTGAACACAGACAATCAAAATGCCAACAGAATTTAACCCCAGTAAGTAGAAAAAGCCAACACTGCCAGGCAGTTAAACGCTAACGCCAAATTTAGACCAAACAGCCAACAAAATTTAACACAGGCAGTCGAATTAGCACAGTTTAGACACACAGGCCGTAAACTACCCCACAAAATTTAAAAATACCAGCATTCAACCACGTAACAGCTAGTAAACATAGAGTCTTGACCTTTCACCAAGCCAACAAAGTTTAACTCGCGGGAAATCAAAACAACCTCGCACTCAAAAGGATTGATGAGCAAAATGGCTCATCACATTGAGGAGAACTAACAATGGCTAGAAAGGTATATTAAAAAGGAACAAAACCTCCTATTATGAGGTCCTTCTGTTAAAAACTTGATGAAAAAACGGCGGGCGTTTTGGGTGGCCTTTAGTTAACCCGAAGTCAAGATGGCGGTCAACCCGATTTGTTTTCAATAAAATTTGGAACAAAGACGCACACAAAACAACACACAGTTCTACTCACAGACAATATCCACAACAAAGCTTGCACACTTACGCAAAATTAGTGAATAATAGCGCAATAATAGCTTGTGTTATCCTCCTTTTTGTTTCGATTCAATGGCGTCCCAACGTTTAATAGAGCAAGCCAAACGAAGCCTTGACTTGTTGCTATGTGACGTCACACTGGCAGTGATGAGTTACTTTCCTTGTTTTCATATTGGAGAGAGTATTAAAATTTTAATGAGAACTGAACATTTACAACTGAACATTCCTAGCTTGACAAGACAAGGAAAAAAAACTGCTTTTTAACGTTCGAACAAACCTAACCACTATCAAAACTTTGAGAAATGGAAGATTTTTCGCTGGTGACACGGCGGCCACGAGGACAGAGGTAAAATCATAATAATCTGAGAGTGTTTTAAGCGCAAATAAGAACTGAATTAACATATTATGTAAAATCATATCAGTTAGCGATTCAAGTAAGTCTTCCCCACGAGAACACCTTTATACAGAAACAGGGGGCCAACCATTGTTGAATGTGCAATATTACCAAAAGAATGGGAAATTTCTTTGAATCTGCAGGTTTTGCTGTTCGCTGCCCTCCAGTCCTGTTGACCACTGAAAAGGATACTTTGTTGATATGAGACAGGAATAAAAGTTTTTTCTCGCGCAAATTATGTATACAAAGACAGTTATGCTTCTATTAAAGCGTTTTTGTGCGATTTCTATTTGTGCCATATCACACAAGCAAAATTCCATTTCCAATACAGACTGTAAATAGAAGCGCGCACATTGTCGGTTTAGGAGGAGAGGGGGGGGGGTGGGGGAGGGAGAGGGTGGCATGGCTCTCTCGTTGAGTAGAATCTACTTTGACCACGCCCACAAAGAACGACTTCTTCATATGTTTGTCTGTAACAAACAGGTTTGACCTGAGTGAACCGCATGACATGCTGTTTCCAACTGCTCCTTTACCTGAGGGAAATAAAATAAACAGGTTACAAAGAATAGATCAGACAGGCAAAAGAAGGAAAGAAGATATTACTACAATGAGATATAACGTAAGTTTTACATAACTAACAGGTGTAAAATGAAAAAGGTCGACTTGACCACATCAAAAATGCAAGGACTTTTAAACTACTTAATTTATTAATTTTAATTTAATTACAACCTTGAAACAATTCTTACAAACAACTGCATGCCACGTTTTCTCCGACAAACCAACAACAACGACACACTTGCTTAGAATGCGATGATAACGGGTCTGATAGCAAGACGACATGAATTTCTGAAACTCAGCTAAAATCACAAGTTGTATGGAGTGGTTTCACTACAATGTTTGTATAATCAGTGTTTTATTAACTTTAAATGGTTACGTGCTTCATTGTAGGATATCTCAGAAAACATTGCAGTAATACCTGATTGCATTATGGGCTGTCCAGAGAGAGCGAGAGCTATATCAAATGAGCGACTAAGAGAGGGTGAGTAAAACTTATACCATCCAGGATCCATCTAAAGTTTCGACCTCTCAGGGGAGGGGCTAGGGGAAAAATAGAAAGTGAGAAAGACAAAGGAGGAAAGTTACTTTTAATCTATTAACCACGATTGTGATATGTTTACATTGTTTGTAGCCTTTCTATTCTCTCACCTTGAAAGAATCAAAACATCAGTAAAATAGGGGTGGGGTGGGTGGAGTCCAGAAAAACAAAAATAACCCCGTTACCTCCCCTCGCTTCCCTATTTTGCGCTCGAGTCCAGGGAAATTCTTAAGCTTGCCGCGCGTAACATGGCTTACAAAATATACGAGAGATTAGAAGGCTCTCGTGGTTAAAGTACAATTTTATGAGTCGGTCCAATTAAGAAGTTCACATGTGGTTGTTTTGTCTTTTATAACAAGATCGTGTAGGGTATCCTTGGCTGACGGAGTATTATCATAACGAGAAAGAAACATGCAGATGGACAGCAGTGGAAGACTTGCAACTTTGCATTGTGTAAGTGATATTTGAGATAAAACGATCCATTGCCAATTTGTGGGTGGAATTCCATGAGTTTTAGAGCGTGCGCGAGACAGGAAAATGTCAATTTATTTAAAGTCGACACCTTTGATCAATAGACCTTTTTCGCATTGAGGTCACGTGGTCTGTAATGGGCAAACAATACAAATGAAATGGCGTCTAAAAGTGGTGTTAGCGCACGTGGAGAAAGAAAAGATTTAAATTGGACCAAAACTCTTCGTTCTCTTCGGAAGTTCACCACAGAACAAATTCACAACCACCTGGAGGGTTGTGGTAAAAAGGACATTGGCTCAAAAGGGCACAAATGTTTCACCGAAAGTTATATTCATGATGTTCATGTAGGGTACGATGAAGACGCAGGGCATGCAACCACCAAAGCGTCCTGCTTTCGAAGTCAGCGAAAAACCTCACAAGTTGTCTCTAAAATGTGGAAGGAGTGACAACGGAGGTGCAAAAGTATTGGTAACCTCTTGTTCCTGTAAGGCCGGGTAAGTGTACGACGCCACTGAAAAAGACCCATGTGGCTTACTTGAAATAAAAAATCCTTACACATGGAGAAATCACACAATGGAGGAAGCCTGCAAGGATCCAAACAGTTCTGTCTTCATATGGTAAATGGCAAGCCAAAACTTAAAGAAACTGACAAAAGTGGTTATTATGATCAGGTTCAAGGACAACTTGCTGTTACTGGGTTAGGGACCGGTCATTTTTTAAGGGATAGGGGGGGCTGGTGGGATTTGGGGGAGTGTCAGTGGGAAATTGAGTGACCCTCCCTCCAGCTTGCCAATTTTTTCACATGACCCCCCTCAAAAGGAATTTTTTTTGGGATGACCCCCCCCCCCTTGGCCAGCTCTGAAATTTTACAGATTAATACGTTACATTTACATTTTACAACTGTTACATTTCACTTGACACGTGAATATTTAAAAATCTATAAAGAAAGCTGTTTTGCAAACATCTCATCTAAATTTCTCAAAAAAATGAAAAGTCAATTTCAGATCTCTTAGTTATTGCTCGTCCTGAGCGTGTTGTAACTGGTCGCTCGTCTACATCTTCCTCGTCTGCAGCAATGAATGCCAGGATGACATCATTGGAGTCATCTTCCTCAGTGTCAGTGTCATCACTCTCATACTCTTCATTCATACTATCACTTGCTTCATTGCTATCACCCCTGTTGTCATTTTGTTATCTCACACCAGTTTGACCAGTTCTGAGAGGATTCCCCATCGGATGCAAACATGAATGTCTTACAATGGCCTTCAATTTTTTCATTCTTGCTGCTCTTGAAATGCTGCTTCAGTCTATGGTGCTTTAGATATTTATCTAACTCTGGCACACGGAGCTTTCTCAGCTTGGCTGCATCCTCACATAGATCAGCCCAAGGATAATCCTCATATGACTTTTCTTTTGCCTCTCTACTTTCCCTTGCCTTTTCCTCTATTCTCTTCTTCCTTTTAAACTCCATCACTTTAAGATGGTGAAGATGATCGACAACAAACTTTGACTTGACAATGAACTCGTCTGCAGGTAATAAGTTCTTCATCCTCTGATGATACAACCATCCCAAAGTGTCTTCAGAAAACAAGTCTCGGTTTCATTGCAAATCCAAAAGGCAAAAGATCACTTTATTACATGTCCATCATGAAGGCGATGAATCCCTAAAAAAGCGATTTACTGCTGAACGATCAAGGCAATTTGATTTTTTGATGTCAGAAGAGGCCGCTTTTCAAGGGGTAGACGCTTTCTCAGAGAGATCAGGAGAGTTTTTAAAACCTGACTACCAGTTAAAGCCTAGTGATGGACGAAAATTGAACTATGCTTTAACAAAACAAAAAGAGGCCTTTTAGAAACTGAATGGTCTGTTAAAAAATCTGAAAGATCATGACTCCATCATCTTAAAGTGATGGAGTTTAAAAGGAAGAAGAGAATAGAGGAAAAGGCAAGGGAAAGTAGAGAGGCAAAAGAAAAGTCATATGAGGATTATCCTTGGGCTGATCTATGTGAGGATGCAGCCAAGCTGAGAAAGCTCCGTGTGCCAGAGTTAGATAAATATCTAAAGCACCATAGACTGAAGCAGCATTTCAAGAGCAGCAAGAATGAAAAAGTGAAGGCCATTGTAAGACATCCAGGCCAATCGCATTACTCTGAAGCATGGCGAGAAATTCCAGCACGATTTCAATGTGAAGCACATCGCCAGCGTTGAGGCGAAGCAGTCAAAGGTTTCACGGGAAATAGAAACCCTCGAAGAAAAGAAGAAGACCTTTGAACGGACCTTCAAGGGCCTTCAAGGAAACTATGTTTCAAAGAAAAGAAAATTAATAGAAAACCGCCGGAAATCAAGGAACAGAAAGCGCAAACGAGTAGAAAACAACATTCGTCGCTTGTATCACATCTGCGTTGCAAATCCCCTTGACAAAGAGCTTCCAAATTGTCTTCTTTATCCCCCTTCCATGACAATCCCTGAAGCGTGCATAAACGTTGAAGCTGTGGCAACAATGCTGTTTAGACGGGATGCAAAATCAATCGCTTAGCTACTGCAAGCAAACTATTTTAGCAATGCGGCAGGAAGCAGGATGTTCACCAATCTTGAGCCGAAAGTTAGGAACAGGGTGTACTGCGTCCTGTATCCTGACGATTATCACACGGATGATTCGAGTGAAGAGGAAGATGATGATGAAGAGGAGGGCGAGAACGACGAATAGGAAGGGGAGAATGTCGAGGAGGAAGAGGAAGGAGACACCTTATTTCAGTGAACTGTTCTCCACTGATTTCTTCACTGCGTTAATTGTGCTACAGGCAATGTTTTTAAGTGTTTTATTCAGAACTATATTAAGGCATTACAAAGTACTGTATAGCACCAAATTTTTGTGGTAGTTTTCTTATTTTGCAGCTAAAAGTAAGAAAACGATCTCAGCA
>OX453282.1:4311388-4378888 GCA_949710005.1 Ricordea florida | reverse complement strand
AACATGGCATTTATGGTCATGTGACTACCGCGTTACGTCACCCTATTATTGATTATTCTTTGACATAAAACATTCAATTAAGTAAGCAGTCTTACGCACTGTTATACAACCAATTTTAATGCAAATGATATTTTTTTAGCCTTTAAGTCAACGGTTTTGGAAGTTTGGAAAACCAGCGGTTCAAATTGTCCCTCTCCTCAAAGTGAGGTTGCCCTACTGCGCTAGGTCCATTCCACTTTGAGATGAGGGTCAATTACTAAATATGGCTCTTATAGTCATGCGACTACCACGTTATGTCACTTTTTAAATTCCTTTTTAGGAAAGAAATTCAATAAAGTGGGCAATCTTTCTTACAATGATAGTAATCAATTTTTATGTTATATTTGTTTCTTTGAAGTGTCAGCCATCTGAAGAGATGAAAAATACTAAACTGGTGGTAACAGAAGAAGCTTGGCCAAGCACAGCTTACCAACCTCAGTTTGAGGTAAGTTCAGGCGCTCATCAATGATGGGCTCCTGGTAAGTTACAATCCACATAGGCATTGTTAGTCATGTGACTACATCCAAGTTACGCCACATTCTTGTTAATTCCGCGTTAGCATGAAACATTCAATAAAGTATGCATAGCTCCGCACTATAATCCAAAACCAATTATAATAATAATAATAATAATAATAATAATAATAATAATAATAATAATGAACTTTATTTGAGTGTCAATTGTATTTAGCACTGACGCACTAATTGGGGACACTGTAAAGCACAAATGAAATGAAATGAAATTAAATGAAATCATATTACATTAAATCAATCAAATTCAAATGTTGGTTTTTGTGGAGAGGGGAAAACCGGAGTACCCGGAGAAAAACCTCTCGGAGCTGAGTAGAGAACCAACAAACTCAGCCCACATATGACGCCGGGGACGGGAATCGAACCCGGGCCACATTGGTGGAAGGCGAGCGCTCTCACCACTGCGCCAACCCTGCTCCCAAATATAATGACATCATTTTTAATTTCAAGTCCAAGCGAATGAAAGACCAGCTGCAGATCAAACTGCCCCTCTCCTCAAAGTGAGGTTGCCCTACTGCGCTAGACCCATTTCGTTTTGGGATGAGGGACAATTACTAAAATTGGCATTTATAGTCATGTGACTACCACGTCACCTACCCTATAATTTCTGTTAAGCAGAACGATACTCGTTAATTTTGATAATGTGTTTTTAAAGAGCCAGTCTTGCCAAGTTCTGAAGCATGAATTGGCAGTGACGGAAGAGGCTGGGCCAAGCACAGTGGTAACACCTCACTTTGAGGTGAAGAACATTTACTAAATAAACCATTTATAGTCATGTGACCACACGTCATGACATTCGCTAAGTAATCGCTTTTAAAAATCACACCATCAAGATTATTTTTCAACTTAGAGTTTAACTCTTTGGAATAATATTTTTGTATTAAGGAATCCCAGCCTTGCAAAGACACAAGAAAGAGAAAATTAGAAGGAAAGAAAGAGTCAGGACAGCCGGCCGTTGCCACCAAAAGATCCAGATGTGGAAGGACAATTAGGAAACCACGGCGTTTCTCACAGGACGACAATGGCTGCCAGAATTAGGTTCACTGGATAAAAAAAGAAAAACTTGACTGTAACGACTCCAAAGTTTACTTTAGCATAAGACTGGAGCCAAACTTGGTCCTTGAAAAAAAAACTAGAATGGAAAATATACAGTGAATATTTTTTACCAAGAAGATTCTTAGACAATGTAAAAAATGTACTTCTTTTTATCATGATAATAGTGAATTTGAAAATTTGAGTTGACTCTTTGATCAAGAGGCCACAATGCTGTCGTTGAGAAAGTTAAGGAGGAACGAACAAGTAAAACATTTGGAGGGTAAAAACTACTGAGGGGACCGGGCGACGCGGGGAAACTCAGGGGCATGCCATGTCTTCAGGGGAGTTTGTCCTGAAGTTGAGTCAGCATGCAGAACTCCAAGCATCTCTCCATCAATGGTCAAAGACAACCCATCTCAACCAAACAGACAATACAAACAAGTGCTTTACCCTAGTCTCGATCTCGGGGCGCTTTTCTAGGTTCGAGTGGACGAATCAACTAAAAACGTGCCCTGGGATCAAGGCTGCCCCTACCTTGATAAAGGTGCTGTGATAGTTAAGGGTTTCTAAGAGCTGTGCGCTGTCTACCTCTACCACAACGATACGCTGTGGCTTTTAGTAATACATTAAAAATAAATTAATCTTGGAAGTGTCCATGTTTACGGCAGCCATTGGTATTACAAAACACTTACTCTTCGGCTATTCAGAATAGTTTAACACATGATGTAAACTGAAATTTGAAAATATCATTTATTCCTGGTGCCTGTTTCTGCAAAGGCTCGTTCACTTACCGTGCTAGGAAAACTATTTTATAATCACAATTTTTGAAACAGGATTTTCAATTTCGTTGATTTTCACAGTTAAACAATACAATTCTCTATCAACTTGCAATTTTAGGTGGTTAGTACGCTACGAACTAGAAAAACGTTTTTTTGACAGCGACTTAAAGCAGAGTTCGGAGCTCGCAAAGTTACGCAATCTTTCTTTCGTAAAACAGGCCACTGGACACGGTGTGATTTGGTAAGCTTGCGGAAATAAGTGCACAGCCATAAAACACGACTGATAGACAAGGATGACTCTTGCTCTGTCTGATTCTCTTTTCTTGCCTACTACATTAATTAACAAGATCGCTATAGCAAACTTTAAAAGAACCACCTTCACAATCCACATTGTCCCTTCAGTTCCTAATCTTTCGTCGAGAGATTCCTTAAAATATTTCAAATGACAAACAAGGAAACAACTAAAGCAGCTGATTTAATTTTAATTCATTCTTTTTTAAAGTATCTCTTGAAGAGAAGACAGTTAGTCAGATTACTCGGTGTTAATTTTATTCATCTGCTGCGAAATTTGAAATTTAAATATTCCTAATTCATGCTGTGTTTTACTCGCACCTTTGCTATCGCACATGCTTCTTCTGAGACACGTGGCGTGGAAGTTAAGCAAGAAGAAACGATGTTTCCTTGTTTGAAATTTAAAGTTCCAAAGCTTCCTTGTAGAAAGTGTTCGAGAATAGAAGTGTCGAAGGAGGTGCCAGCTTCCAAAGAAGAAAAAAAAAATATCTTTTTTACGAGAAAGGAGTCAAGGAAGCCATACATGCATGAGTTTGAAAAACGTTCGTCTCTGGAAGGTAAGTTGAAATTGTGGCGTTTTGAATTCAAACTGGAGTTAATTTTGAGAGAACGTTCCATAACTTTAGATTTTTTTTCCAGTACAAATGTTTTTGAAGCGGAGAAAATTTGAATGAAAAGTGTACGGCTCCCTATCAGAACAATGACTAGACGTTCCAAGAAATGCCTAAGATAGAGCTCCAGTCAAGTTTCTATTCGACATGGTATTTGGTAAATGTTATGTATAGTTTTGCAGTTAAGGAGCGTGAGGTGTTCAGAGGTGTGCAGGATTCTTACAGAGAAGAAGAAAAAAGCTACTATCTTCAGACCAGATCATAACATTTACTTCTTTTCAGATGTGCCTCTTCTCATCAAAACCTCAGTAGAAATTCCTTACTCAACTCAGGCAGTGGTCGTTTTGCCAGGTATACGTGAAAAATGAGAAATATCTTCTTTAGCGGCATATTGTAAATGTTTACAAATACGACCTAGAAAATGGGTTACACATGCTTCTAAAATTGTCTGCAGACCGCATTTTCCTGTATTCATACTCAGTCATGAGAGTAAAATTATTAAAATCCGCGGGCGAGCAAATGCATGTGTAACGGACGAGATTCGAGAACTCATGAAAACCAGGGACTATTGGAGGGCAAAAGCTAGGAAGTCAAAAGACCCCCTCCATTGGTCGGCATATAAAAATTTCCACCGCGAAGTAAAACGTGAAATCAGAATGGCTGAGAGAGAATTCGCCACAGAGCAGATCATAAATAATAAAAACAACACCAACAGCATTTGGAAAGCGATCCGAACATGCATACCAAAGAAGTCAGCATCCCAAAGGAATTACAGCAAAGATGACAAGACCGTCGCTAATGAGTTTAACAGCTTCTTCGCAAGTGTCGGTGACAATACTATTAAGAAGATCGAAGTATTGGCAAGACAAGCTAATTACAACTTGGTCAAACGCCCCTTTGTTCCAAAAAACTATTCCTTGCCAGACCAGTTCACCTTTAGCGCAGTATCACACAACCAAGTAGAGTCAATTGTGAAGTCTATGGCTTCAAACAAAGCACCTGGCATAGATAAAGTCCCTATTCGGGTCATCAAAGATTGCCTTCCTGCCATATTACCTTCAATAACTTCTATTATTAACGCCACCTTTGAGAGTGCTACTTTCCCAAATATGTGGAAAATTGCTGTGGTCACACCCATTCCTAAAGAAGGCAACGATGAAGTCCCGAATAATAATAATAGACCTATATCACTCTTGCCTGTGTTATCTAAAGTCTGTGAAAGGGTCGCGCACAATCAGTTTTCCTCTTATTTACTGTCAAGAGATCATCTGTCTTGTAAACAGAGCGGAAACAAACAGTGGCATTCTACTGAAACATCTTTGATGTACACAACTGATACTATTTTGTCCGCAATCGACAAAAAAAAATTAACCGCAGTTGTTCTACTTGACATGAGTAAAGCATTCGATAGCATAAACCACCAAATCCTCCTGGAAAAACTACAGGATGTTGGCGCCTCTCCACCTGTGATACACTGGTTTTATAGTTATTTATCTTCTCGATATCAAGTCGTTCGCATTAACACAACTTTATCAGACTGTCTACCAGTGGCCAGCGGGGTACCACAAGGAAGCATCCTTGGCCCTCTATTATTTAACATTTATGTTAATGACCTTCCTTTGGTGCCAGAACACTGTGCAGTCCAGTGCTATGTGGACGATATTAAACTTCTGATGTCATTCCGCCTTCAGGACCAATCAAATGTAATGGACAAGATAAACAAAGACCTACTCAAAATTCGAAACTGGTGTTTTGATAATCAATTACTCCTTAATCCGGACAAGACAAAGCTTATAATATTCGGTAGTCGCCAGATGGCCACTAAAGTCGAAGATTTTCGTCTTAGTTTATTAGGAAAGGAACTTGTGCCAGTCAAAGTAGTCAAAGACCTCGGTATAATATTAGACTCCAACTTAACATACAACGAGCACATAATTACCACCGTCTCTGCATGTATGAAACGCCTTGGCCAGATCAACAGGGTGAAACATGCCTTTGACCAACGTGCATTGATTATAATTATTAATTCCTTAGTTTTCAGCGAACTTTTTTACTTTTCTAATGTATGGAGCAACACAACCGAACGTAATCTTGATAAACTCCAAGCGGTTCAGAACTTTGCGTGTCGCATCATTAGCGGAGTCAGAAAATTCGATCATATTACACCGATACTGAAGCGTTTACAATGGCTTCCAGTCAGAGACCAACTTTACTATCGTCAAGCAATCATGTGCTTTAAGTGGATGACAGGGAGTGCCCCAGGTTACTTGACTGAGCAGTTCATTAAACGCTCCGACGTGTCAAAGCGCTCTACTAGAAACGCACAAGCTCTTGATATCCCACTATTTAGATCTGCCAGTGGACAGAAAACCTTTTATTATCAGGTTGTTAGTCTTTGGAACTCTCTGACACCCGAACTTAAACTTTGCCAATCTCAGAGAGAATTTAAACAATCCTTGAAGCGTCTACTTTTAACGGAATTCTTACGTTAATTAACTTTAATTTTTATTATATCTATAGTATATTTATAATATGTATTTATAGGTTTAAGTATATGTATTTATTTAACTCTGAAAAGCCTCATCAGGGAAGGGTTAATAAAATTTGTATGTATGTATGTAAAATTAGCTGTACAAGTCCTCAGTGACAGTATGGCACTAGCTATGCGCATGCGTCAAGTGATTGGAGATGAAGCAAGAGAAACTAGTATGCTCTGTGAAATGAACAAATTCTTGGACTGCATGAATGTGCGATTGCTTAATGAACACAGAAAGAGAAACAATCCTGATGTCAAACCTTGCTCACATGTCAATGACGATAGATTAAACTTGCTACAAACTGACGTTTTGTCTTATCTTCAGATATGGAAAAAACATCTAGCAGAGTGGAAACAACCTCGCATCAACTGCAAAAGCCAAGATGTTTATTACGTGGCAGACGTTTGAGGGATTCAAAATAACCGCATATTCAAAGGTACAGATAGTGGGTATCTTACTGCATGAATGCTTTGAATATGTATTCACTGAGGCCCGTTTCAAACGTCGAACTTTTCATGTGCCGAATCCAACGCTAATTAAGAAAATCGTTTGTTCTAAGTAATTTGCATTAGATTCAGCAGATGAAAAGTTCGACGTTTGAAACTGGCCTGAGAGAGTTTGTTAAGTTTGGAAGAATACTTTGACTATTGACGGGGCTTTAGTCTCCCTCGCAGCTACTTTTTGGATGTGACGCAAAGTTCCCCGAAAAGAACGGCGCTCTTTTGGGGGAACGTGAAGTATTCAAGATGTTTTGGACGGGCTGGACAAGGAATTCGGCGTATACTAACTTTTAGTACTTAGTTTGACAGACCGTCAGGTCCGGGGCTTTATACTTGGTAAGATGAGTTAAGTTGTTGTACACTCGGTGGACTGGTACCTCCAATACCTCTGGGTTGTCTTCCAGGGGTAGGCATAGGAGCTCACACCCGCTTTCGATGGGTTCGTATAGGCTTGAAGGGGCTCGAGTAGAGCGTCGTTGAACGAGTTGGCAACCTCAGTTGCAGACATGCTGTTGTATTCGGGAAAGTTAAGGGAGGAGAACAGGGACGCGTCTTGCTTTTTGAGCCGCTAAGCCGCTTCAGTGATCTCACTACACCACTGACGTGGGTTAACATCTTTGAGGTCTTGCACTTTGGACGCACAATAGTTTGCTTTGAACCGTTTCCTTTCCTTATTAACTGCGTTACGATAGAACTTAAGGGGTGATGTCGACTACCTCGCAAAAAGCCTTAAATTTTTCTTGGCAGGTGGTCTGGTTGGTGACAACGGTCCAATCGATGTTACCGAAATACCGACCAAGGCAGATCTTCTTGCTGTCTCTAGTATCCCTGATGGTGATGGTTTCCTCGTGTGTTGGTTGGGCTGGACTATAACTGTACAGTGGTCTCAGTGAAAGGCCAAAGGGTGCAAAACTTTGGGGAAACGAGAAATGGTCGCTCATGTTTGTGAGAACAAGGTCGAGCACTGCATCGCCTCTTGTTGGAACTTTTACTAGCTGCTTCAGCTTGAAATGGTTTTGCAGACAGCCGGTGTTCAGACGGTTAAATCGCCAGTTATTATTAACCAGCAGCTGGGAAAAATGGCCTCGACCGCTGTCATACTATCGAAGAGATGGTTGACTAATTTTTCGCCATCGGAGTCAACTGGACTTGTTCAACCAGGGTAGTAAACAACTGCTAACAGGACACAAGAAACCCCGCGGGGAGAACGAGTGGGCATAAGCTTGACCCAGATAATTTCGTATTCGTCACAACATGTCGAATTTTCAACGAGTTGGTACTTTATGTCCTCCTTGATGTAAATGCATACTCCTCCGTGATCGCGACAGGCGGTCCTTGGGTATTAAATTTTACCCTTCGATGTTTACAACTGAATCGCTAATATGTGGTTTTAGTCAAGACTCGACGATACATCCAATTTGGATTTTTTCCCGCAGTAGAAGCTCCTGAACTTCGCTTAACTTTGGCACCAGGGACATGGAATTTGACAGCATATGTGACGGAACAAAATGAGTCCATGCGGCAGCTTGATCCGTGGGTTTTCTTGTTGGAATAGGAATTAAAGTATTCACATTCGCTGTTCGTGCAGAGTTCGAATTTGCATAAAAAACCCTCGGCGAAGTAATCACAGGAATGTCGGATATTTTCCTTGATTCTTGGGCCCTAGTTTTCAAGCCGGCTGTTCTGCCTCTTGACCGACAGGTTGGTGATCGAGAGCTTGTAGCTGGGTGACACACTGATTCGTTTCCACTTGAAGAAAACACACGTAATCTGGATTTGAAGCCACCGACGAATGTGATGGCTGAGCGGGTTTGATTGAGCAAAATTAAAGCACCCCAATAGCTAATCCAAAATAGACTGCCGACGATTATACCATACGCATCGCTATGGCCTAGCCATAGACTTCTTGGTCTTGAGAATGAGCGAGCATAAAAAATATAATTTCCGCGGAGCAGTGTCGAACGCATGCAGCCGTAACCGGCGCTTACATGACACATCTTTAAAATAAGTATTGTGGGGATAGTTTCTAAAGAAACTGGTGCTGCGTCGGTGGGAAATTGAAACACAAGAAATTGGGTAAATCAAGCGAGTTGATTAAGTAAGTTATACCACCGTAAGGTAAAAGGGAGGTGCATTCGCTCCGACGAAGGGCTAACGCTCGAAACGTCAGCTCGTCCCTTTTACCTTACGGTGGCATAACTTAGTTAATCAACTCGTTTGATTTACCCAATTTCTTGTACATCTTTAAAATAGTTTGGCTACAATCCAAATGCAATTGCTATTCAAGGGTACCTTGCACACATAATACAAGAAAATGTTGTTGGCCGACATTACCTGGGTCCCAGAAAACGTCAGGAAGATGTTACTGGCAAAAATGCCTAATCAGTTGAAATAGCGTTTGGCAGATCGAATACCGTGAAGACCACCTATTGTTAAGACCAAAGACCAAACGCCAAAAAGAACTTACGTTAGTGATGTTATTGCAGTTCTCTCTACCAACAAGGAGGGAGGGGATAGTGGGGAAGCATTAAGTTGAAACATCAATTTTCCAGGGTATAACTGTAAGAGATAACGTCCTTTTTGAAAAGGTTACACCAGCTTGTGATAAACAAAAGGAAATGTCAAATTCGCTTATCCCAGCTCCCAGTATCGTTAGTATGCTCTATGATGTATTGTCACTGCCACCACCAGCCCCTCCATGTTCCAATATTCCCCGTAGGTAGGTAGGAACAGAGGTAGAGGAATTAAGGAACCAACGGAGACTCGTGTTCATTTACAAGTCTAAGTAGTAAGTTTTAGAGATCTTTGCAAATCGAGGAAAGAAGACTGCTTTTTAACGTTCGAACAAACTTTAACCACCATCAAAACTTCAAGAAATGGAAGATTTTTTGCTGGTGACACGGCGGTCAAAAGGAAAAAGGTAAAATAAAAATAATCTGAGAGTCTTTTAGTTAAGCGCAAATGAAAACACTTGGCATGTTACCAAATGTTCGGTTACATTTTACATTGTTAACATGTTATCGCTGTTTAAAAATCATATCAGTTAGCGATTCAAGTAAGTCTTTCCCACGAGAACACCTCTATACAGGAACAGGAGCTCAACTATTGTTAAATGTGCAATATTACCAAAAGAATGGGAAATTTCTTTGAATCTTCAGGTCTTCGTGTTCGCTGCCCGCCGCCCTATCGACCACTAAAAAGTTGTTGATAAGAATCGGGAATAAAAGCTTTTTCTCGCGCAAATTATCATGATTATATATACAAAGACAGTTATGCTATGAAAGTGTTTTTGTGCGATTTCTATTTGTGCTATATCACACAAGCAAAATACCATTCCCAATACGGACTGTAAATAAAAGCAAACACATTGTCGGCTTAGGAGAAGGGGGGGGGGGGGTGGTGGGGGAGGGAGAGGGTGGCATGACTTTCTCGTTGAGTAGAATCTAATTTGACCACGCCCACAAGGAACGACTTCTCCATACGTTTCTCCGTTACAAACAGGTTTGACCTGAATGAACTGGATGACATGCTCTTTCCAACTGCTCCTTTACCTGAGGGAAATAAAATATATAGGTTACAAAGAATAGATGAGACAGACAAAAGAAGGAAAGAAGATGTTACTACAATGAGATGGAACGTAAGTTTTACATAACTAACAAGTGCAAAATGGAAAAGGTCGACTTGACCACATCGAAGACTTTTAATTTATTAAATTTATTAATTATAAGGAAATTACTCTTGTACGCGCGAACGACTGGCAGCCATTTTGTTCGTCGAGGTGATTATCGGCTGATAATCCGAGATAGCGAACCAATCAGAGCGCGCGGTTTTGTATAATCACCTGAGTATTTATACCAAATAACATTAATGCTAACAACAATACCCTATCACGTAAAAACGAATTCAGTAGAAATGGTGTAACAAGTTAGTCACGCAGGTGTGAACACTCCAACTGTTACTCACCTCAGTGCGAGTCACACCTTCTTTAATTTTTCCAGCTGTTTTGATCTTTTTTGCTTGTTTCAATTTTCCCTTCTGTTTTCTCTTCAATTTTTCTTGGCAAATGTGACATTTCTAAGAGCAGAAAAATTATTCCAACAAGTTACATATTATATCTTGTTTGAAATAACCAACATTTCATTTTTAATCTTAAAAGGAATTAGAGCAACTGGGTAGTCACGTGATTAAACATGTCTTATTTGTAGCGGTCTCTTAATTTCATATGTTGTTTGGACTCTTTTAGGTGATACCACCTGACTAAACAGTTCCTCTCTCCTGTCTAAAAAGAAAGAAAAATAGGAGACAACGCGCGCATGCAAAGAGCAAACAAAAATGTATGAAGTTTAACTGGTACCTTATTTTCCATCATCCGTGCGGTCTCAGCAAAATTGTAACTGTTCTCTCCCAGTCGTTCATTTGATATAGCTGTCGTTCTCTCTGCACAGCCCATAATGCAATCAGGTATTACTGCGATGTTTTCTGAGATATCCTACAATGAAGCACGTAAATACCAAAGTCAGTCAAAAACTGGTTATACAAACATTCAGTAATCCACTCCATACAGCTTATGATTTTAGCTTAGTTTCAAAAATTCATGTCGGCTTGCTATGCTCCTGTTATTATCCCATTCTAAGCAAGTGTGCCGTTGTTGCCGGTTGTCGGAGAAAACGTGGCATGCAGTTGTTTGTAAGAATTGTTTCAAGGTTGTAATTTCCTTATAATTAATAAATTTAATAAATTAAAAGTCTTCGATGTAGTCAAGTCGACCATTTCCATTTTACCCCTGTTAGTTATGTAAAACTTACGTTCCATCTCATTGTAGTAACATCTGTGTCATCTATTCTTTGTAACCTGTATATTTTATTTCCCTCAGGTAAAGGAGCAGTTGGAAACAGCATGTCATCCAGTTCATTCAGGTCAAACCTGTTTGTTACAGACAAACGTATGGATAAGTCGTTCTTTGTGGGCGCGGTTAAATTAGATTCTACTCAACGAGAAAGCCATGCCACCCTCTCCCTACCCCCCTCCTAAACCGACAATGTGTGTGCTGTATTTACAGTCCGTAGTTGGAATGGCATTTTGCTTGTGTGATATAGCACAAATAGAAATCGCACAAAAACACTTTCATAGAAGCATAACTGTCTTTGTATAATTAATTTGCGTGAGAAAACGCTTTTATTCGCGGCTCTTATCAACAAAATATCCTTTGCAGTGGTCAACAGGGCTGGCGGGAAGTGAACTGCTAAACCTGCAGATTCAAAGAAATTTACCATTCTTTTGGTAATATTGCACATTTAACAATAGTTGATCTCCTGTTCCTGTATAGAGGTTTTCTCGTGGGGAAGACTTGCTTAAATCGCTAACTGATATGATTTTTAAACAGCGATAAGATGTTAACATGTTGGCATTTCATAACATGTTGACTGTTCTCATTTGCGCTCAAAACACTCTCAGACAGGAGCCTAGGGTGATGGGCTTCTGTCTCAGACTATTTCGATTTTACCTTTTTCCTCGTGGCCGCCGTGTCACCAGCACAAGATCCTCCATTTCCCAAAGTTTTTTAGTGGTGGTTAACGTTTGTTGGAACGTTTAAAAGCAGCTTATGTCTTCGTACTGTAAATGTGTCTGACGCAGGAAACTTTTATTTGTAAAATCAGGAAAAGAAAAACTTGCCAATTGAGGAGTTCGATTATCCACGCTCGGACTGGCATTGAACACAGAACACGGAGGGGATGGTGGTGACAATGACAATACATCATAGCGCATACTAACGATACTGGGAACTGGGATAAGCGAATTTGACGTTTTCCTCTTGTTTATCGCAAGCTGGTGTAAATTTTTTAAAAAGCATGTTATCTCTTACATATGAGTGTTGAAAAACGTAACCAAGAAACGAAGAGAAACGAGAAACAAGAAACAAAGTCGAATTTTCTGCCTCGTTCTGGTGCACAAGATGCTATTTTAGGCTTTTGATCACGTGACAATGATCTGCATGAACGAATTTTTATTCAGAGAAATAGAAGACCACGTGGATGATGAAAGCTTACCTTTATTTCTCTTAAGATGGTCGAAAGAGCCATAAATTCCGATGACGAGTTAGAAGAAGTGAAAAACAAGTTTGATTCTCTTTGGACAAATGTAAGCTTGATTTCTTGTTTTCGTTATATCGATTGGAATCGTTCACATTACCGAACATAGTCTGTACCGAAGAATTGTTGATTAGTTTAGTGTTTCCAAAGGGCAAAACTACAGAATAAAGGGCCACTTCATTTACATACTGATTTATATCAATGGAGTCCATTGAAATATGCCTCTATTCATCTCTGCCATTACAAGCGGAGACACTCCTAAACCAAAAATAAAATTATCCACCCAGGCCTAAGAAGTATTAAACTTTCTTTTCAAGGTGGAGTGGAAAGTTACTCGCTGTTATCAAACCGCCTTCTCTTAACGTTTGATTTACTAGCATGAAGATGCTCTGCCATAACATCTTCCTGTCGTTGTCTGAGACCCCGGTAATGTCAGCCAACAACATTTTCTTGTATTATGTGTGCAAGGTACCCTTGAATAGCAATTGCATTTGCATTGTAGCCAAACTATTTTAAAGATGTGTCATGTAAGCGCCGGTTACGGCTGCATGCGTTCGAAACTGTTCCGCAGAAATGATATTTTTCAGCCTCACAAGCCAATATTATGCTCGCTCATTCTCAAGACCAAAAGATCTATGGCTAGGCTATAGCGATGCGTATGCTATAATCGTCGGCAGTCTATTTTGGATTAGCTATCGGGGTGCTTTAATTTTGCTCAATCAAACCCACTCAGCCATCACATTCGTCGGTGGCTTCAAATCCAGATTACGTGTGTTTTCCTCAAGTGGAAACGAATCAGTGTGTCACCCAGCTACAAGCTCTCGATCACCAACCTGTCGGTCAAGAGGCAGAACAGCCGGCTTGAAACCTAGGGCCCAAGAATCAAGGAAAATATCCAACATTCCTGTGATTACTTCGCCGAGGGTTTTTTATGCAAATTCGACTTCTGAACGAACAGCGAATGTGAATACTTTAATTCCTATTCCAAAAAGAAAACCCACCGATCAAGCTGTCGCAGGAACTCATTTTTTTCCAGCGGTTATACGGTCAAATCCCATTTGACCCTGATGCCGAAATTGAGCGAAATTAAGGAGCTTCTACTGCGGAAAAAAATCCAAATTGGATGTATCGTCGAGTCTTGGCTAAAGCATCATATTAGCGATTTAGTTGTTAACATTGAAGGCTATAATTTAGTACGCAAGGACCGCATGTCACGCGATCACGGAGGAGTATGCATTTACATCAAGGAGGACATAAAGTACCAACTCGTTGAAAATTCGACATGTTGTGACGACCACGTGATTATCCGGGTCAAGCTTATGCCCACTCGTTCTCCCCGCGGGTTCTCTTGCGTCCTGTTGTTTGCTGCCCTGGTCGAACAAGTCCAGTTGACTCCGATGGCCAAAAATTACTCAACCATCTCTTTGATAGTATGACAGCGGCCGAGGCCATGTTTCCCAGCTCCTGGTTAATAATAACTGGCGATTTTAACCGTCAAAACACCGTCCGTCTGCAAAACCATTTCAACCTGAAGCACCTTGTAAAAGTTCGAACAAGAGGCGATGCAGTGCTCGACCTTGTTCTCACAAACATGAGCGACAATTTCTCGTTTCCCCAAAGTTTTCCACCCTTTGGCCTTTCACTGAGACCACTGTACAGACATAGTCCAGCCCAACCAACACACGAGAAAACCATCACCATCAGGGATACTAGAGACAGCAAGAAGATCTGCCTTGGTCGTTATTTCAGTAACATCGATTGCAAAAGAAGAAGTGTCCATGTTTACGGCAGCCATTGGTATTACAAAACACTTACTCTTCGGCTATTCAGAATAATTTAACTCATGATATAAACTGAAATTTGAAAATATCAATTATTCCTGAGGCCTGTTTCTACAAAGGCTCGTTCACTTACCGTGCCCGGAAAACTATTTTATAATCACAATTTTTGAAACAGGATTTTTAATTTTCGTTGATTTTCACAGATAAACGATACAATTCTCTATCAACTTGCAATTTTAGGTGGTTAGTACGCTACGAACTAGGAAAACGTTTTTTTGACAGCGACTTAAAGCAGAGTTCGGAGCTCGCAAAATTACGCAATCTTTCGTTCGTAAAACAGGCCACTGGACACGGTGTGATTTGGTAAGCTTGCGGAAATAAGTGCACAGCCATAAAACACGACTGATAGACAAGTATGACTCTTGCTCTGTCTGATTCTCTTTTCTTGCCTGCTACATTGACAAGATCGCTAACTTTAAAAGAACCACCTTCAATTCACAATCCACATTGTACTTATTCCTAATCTTTCGTCGAGAGATTCCTTAAAATATTTCAAATGAGAAACAAGGAAACAACTAAAGCAGCTGATTTAATTTTAATTCATTCTTTTTTAAAGTATCTCTTAAAGACAAGACAGACTAACGGTTAGTCAGATTACTCGTTGTTAATTCTATTCACCTGCTGCGAAATTTGAAATTTAAATATTCCTAATTTATGCTGTGTTTTACTCGCACCTTTGCTGTCGCACATGCTTCTTCTGAGACACGTGGCGATTCAAGTTAAGCAAGAAGAAACGATGTTTCCTGGTTTGAAATTTAAATTCCAAAGAAGAAAAAAATATCTTTTTTACGAGAAAGGAGGCAAGGAAGCCATACATGCATGTGTTTGAAAAACGTTCGTCTCTGGAAGGTAAGTTGAAATGTGGCGTTTTGAATTCAAACTGGAGTTAATTTTGAGAGAGCGTTCCATAACTTTAGATTTTTTTTCGAGTACAAATGTTCTTGAAGCGAAGAAAACTTGATTGAAAAGTGTACGGCTCCCTATCAGAACAATGACTAGACGTTCCAAGAAATGCCTAAGATAGAGCTCAAGTCAAGTTTCTATTCGACATGGTATTTTGGTAAATGTTATGTAAAGTTTTGCAGTTAAGGAGCGTGAGGTTGTCAGAGGTGTGAACGATTCATAAAAAGAAGAAGAAAAAAGCTACCATCTTCAGACCAGATCATAAAATTTACTTCTCTTCAGATGTGCCTCTTCTCATCAAAACCTCAGTAGAAATTCCTTGTTCAATTCAACTCAGGCAGTGGTCGTTTTGCCAGGTATATGTGAAAAATGAAAAATATCTTCTTTGGCGGCATATTGTAGATGTTTACAAATACGACCTAGAAAATGGGTTACACATGCTTCCAAAATTGTCTGCAGACCGCATTTTCCTGTATTCATACTCAGTCATGAGAGTAAAATTAGCTGTACAAGTCCTCAGTGACAGTATGGCACTAGCTATGCGCATGCGTCAATTGATCGGAGATGAAGCAAGTGAAACTAGTATGCTCTGTGAAATGAACACATTCTTGGACTGCATGAATGTGCGATTGATTAATTAACACAGAAAGAGAAACAATCCTGATGTCAAACCTTGCTCAGGTGTCAATGACGATAGATTAAACTGGCTACAAACTGACGTTTTGTCTTATCTTCAGATATGGAAAAAAAACATCCAGCAGAGTGGAAACAACTTCACATCAACTGCAAAAGCCAAGATGTTTATTTCGTGGCAGACATTTTAGGGATTTAAAATAACCACATATTCACTTGAAGGTACAGACAGTAGGTCTCTTACTGCATGAAAGCTTTGAATATGTATTCACTGAGGCCCGTTTCAAACGTCGAACTTTTCATGTGCCGAATCCAACGCTAATTAAGAAAATCGTTTGTTCTAAGTAATTTGCATTAGATTCAGCAGATGAAAAGTTCGACGTTTGAAACGGGCCTGAGAGAGTTTGTTAAGTTTGGAAGAATACTTTGACTATCGACGGGGCTTTAGTCTCGCTCCCTCGCAGCTTCTTTTTGGATGTGACGCAAAGTTCCCCCAAAAGAACAGCGCTCTTTTGGTGGAACGTTGCATGAGGTATTCAAGATGTTTTGGACGGGCTAGACAAGGAATTCGGTGTATTCTTTTAGTACTTAGTTAGACAGACCATCAGGTCCGGGGCTTTATTCTTGTTAAGATAAGTTAAGTTGTTATACATTCGGTGGACTGGTACCTCCAATACCTCTGTGTTGTCTTCCATGCCAGGGGTAGGCATAGGAGCGGGTTGTCTTCCAGGGGTAGGCATAGGAGCGGGTTGTCTTTCAGGGGTAGGCATAGGAGCGGGTTGTCTGCCAGGGGTAGGCATAGGAGCGGGTTGTCTGCCAGGGGTAGGCATAGGAGCGGGTTGTCTTTCAGGGGTAGGCATAGGAGCTCACACCCGCTTTCGATGGGTTCGTATAGGCTTGAAGGGGCCTTAAGAGAGCGTCGTTGATGGAGTTGGCGACCTCAGTTGCAGACATGCTGTTGTATTCGGGAAAGTTAAGGGAGGAGAACAGGGACGCGTCTTGCTTTTTTGAGCCGCTAAGCCGCTTGAACTAAGTACACCACTGACATAGGTTAACATCTTTGAGGTCTTGCACTTTGGACGCACAATAGTTTGCTTTGAACCGTTTCCTTTCCTTATTAACTGCGTTACGATAGAACTTAAGGGGTGATGTCGACTACCTAGTAAAAAGCCTTAAATTTTTCTTGGCAGGTGGGCTGGTTGGTGACAACGGTCCAATCGATGTTACTGAAATACCGACCAAGGCAGATCTTCTTGCTGTCTCTAGTATCCCTGATGGTGATGGTTTCCTTGTGTGTTGGTTGCATTTGGGCTGGACTATGACTGTACAGACAGTGGTCTCAGTGAAAGGCCAAAGAGTGGAAAACTTTGGGGAGACGAGAAATGGTCGCTCATGTTTGTGAGAACAAGGTCTAGCACTGCATCGCCTCTTGTTGGAAATTTTACAAGCTGCTTCAGCTTGACATGGTTTTGCAGACGGCCGGTGTGCGGACGGTTAAATCGCCAGTTATTGAATAATAATAATAATAATAATATAATAATAATAATAATAATAATAATAATTAATTAATTAATTAAATAATATTGAAAAAAATAATTATAATTAATAAATAATTAAATATATTAATATCATACATATATTAATTATATAATTATTATATATTTTATATATTATATATTAATATTAATTTTATTATTATATTAATAATTATAATTAATTATTAAATAATTAATTAAATATTTAATAATTAATAGTTTATTTTAGTAGTTATTGCTATTGAACAAGGTCGAGCACTGCATCGCCTCTTGTTGGAAATTTTACAAGCTGCTTCAGCTTGAAATGGTTTTGCAGACGGCCGGTGTGCAGACGGTTAAAATCGCCAGTTATTATTAACCAGTAGCTGGGAAACATGGCCTCGACCGCTGTCATACTATTGAAGAGATGAGTCAGTAATTTTTTTCACATACGAGAAATGTTCGCTCATGTTTGTGAGAACAAGGTCGGGCACTGCATCGCCTCTTGTTGGAACTTTTACTAGCTGCCTTAGCTTCAAATGGTTTTACAGACGGCCGGTGTGCAGACGGTTAAATCACCAATTATTATTAACCAGCAGCTGGGAAACATGGCCTCGACCGCTGTCATACTATCGAAGAGATGAGTCAGTAATTTTTGTCCATCGGAGTCAACTGGACTTGTTGACCAGGGTAGTAAACAACTGCTAACAGGACACAAGAGACCCCGCGGGGAGAACGAGTGGGCATAAGCGTGACCCAGATAATCACGTGGTCGTCATAACATGTCGAATTTTCAACGAGTTGGTACTTTATGTCCTCGATGTAAATGCATACTCCTCCGTGATCGGGTGACAGGCGGTCCTTGCGTACTAAAATATAGCCTTCAATGTTTACAACTGAATCGCTAATATGATGTTTTAGCCAAGACTCGACGATACATCCAATTTGGATTTTTTCCCGCAGTAGTTCTAAGCTCCTTAATTTCGCTCAATTTCGGCATCAGGGTCAAATGGATTTGAGCGTATAACCGCTGGAACAAAATGAGTTCCTGCTGTAGCTTGATCGGTGGGTTTTCTTGTTGGAATAGGAATTAAAGTATTCGCATTCGCTGTTCGTTCAGAGTTCGAACTTGCATAAAAAACCCTCGGCGAAGTAATCACAGGAATGTTGGATATTTTCCTTGATTCTTGGGCCCTAGTTTTCAAGCCGGTTCTTCTGCCTCTTGACCGACAGGTTGGTGATCGAGAGCTTGTAGCTGGGTGACACACTGATTCGTTTCCACTTGAGGAAAACACACGTAATCTGGATTTGAAGCCACCGACGAATGTGATGGCTGAGCGGGTTTGATTGAGCAAAATTAAAGCACCCCAGGAGGGAGGGGCGTCTCCAGGCAAATCGGTGGTTTGGTCATAACTGCCAGTGTGACGTCACGTCATACATCGGTGATTTTCAATATGGCGGGCAAATTTTTTTGTTCGTTAACAAAAAGATATGTCGAATTTTCTAACGTTTTGATGATTCAATTACTTTATTCAATGTTACCCAGGAATCAAAATATATGAAAGACTTCTTTGAAGTAATTTTCGGTACGATGAATTATTCAAAGGCCTCGCATTTTGGTTAGAAACATACTAACAAGTGGCGGAGACGTCGGCAAACTTTAATGGGTTGATAACGTTTTCCCGGAGCCCACGCAGAAATGCGGAGATGTTCTGATCCCAGAATAGGAGGTTTGGTACATCATATATTAAGTTTGCTCTGTGCCAATAATTAATTCTTCAGTGCTTATGGTTCGTCTCATCAATCCCTTCAAAGTCAATGGAGTGGCCTTTGGAGAAGCCGGCGTGAAGAAACAGCTACTTGGCATCAGCCGTCCTAGGCCTAGCGGTAAGTTTTGAAATTATTTGACTTACTTTTAATAGTAGCAATACCAATATATAAGATTTGTTTCAGAAATACACCAGTAAACACCCCTTGAGTGGAAAATGAACTTTACTATAGTTCAGAATTATTCAGAAGTAGATTGTTTTGTTTTTAAGTTCTGCTATCCAGGTCTATCTAGGTCTATCCTTACCCTGGCAAAACAAACTCTTATGCTACGGTTGAGAGGTTTGAAATTGTACGATATGGATGTCATCCACAATGTCACTGTAAAATTTCTATGTTTATGTGGTCAAGAAAAGTCTCTGCAGAAAAAAATTATTTGGATAACTGATTTCTGTGGCTTACAAACATTAATAGATGTGGTACATGTACACTGTCAGCAATGCTTTTGATGGCACTACCTTTACTTGAGTCTTGTCTAAAATGGCATATTTACGCTACTAGTCACGAAACTGGATAAATAAATTATACTGTCATATATTCCAGTTCACTGAATAATAAAAAGAATTGAAAACTTGCTTACAAAACTAGAGAATTATTACTATTCAGAATAATAAAGTAATTTTTTAATTGAACACAGTTTGTATAACAGTTAATCCCAAATGTTCTGGAAGAATCACTTTCTTGAACTTAAAGTTGGCAACATCAATATCAAGGTTTATGTAGGAGGCATGAGGTGGCAACCAGTGAGGAATCACACAACATGGTATAAATGGTATTCCTTCTTTGAGGGCCACCCAGAGACGATGGTTTCCTTCCATCTTTCCATCTTGCAGATCACAAGAGATAATTATTGGTTCCTGAAAGCCATTTTTCAAAATGAAATGCTTGACTTGATCAAGATAGTCATGATAATTAAATTATTTCCAGATTTTGGTGTTACTGATCTGTCAAATTCCTTATAATCCCATAGGTCTTGTGTTTTTACCATTTGAAATTTAAACAAGTAATCAAAGGAATCAGACAAAAACAATTTAGCCTGTACAGATTGTTTTTCACTATCTGTAGGTTCATGAAGTGTATCAAAGTACAAGTCTGTGGATGAAGTCATCCTCACCGTCACTTGAATCTATATTACTGTTGTGGATAACATTAATTGTTTCTTTAAAGGACTTATTTTTAGGTTCCTTAACAGTGGGCTGGCTTTTATTTGCCCAGCTAGTAGCATATGGGTCATGACTTTGTTTGGGTGTTCCAGCTTTTTGCCTTTTCTGCTATATCACCTTGCTTATCTAGTTTTGAAAAGGAATCAAATAGATGTGGGATTGAGTCAATAATATCTTCAGATAAATCCTACTTTTGAGAATTGTCTGAATTTGACTGGGTTGTGGAAGTTGCACGTCCTTGTTTTTGTTGAAACATGTTTTGAGCCTTTTTGTATTCATTCTCTATTTTAATGGGTTGCCAAAGGAAAGGCTGACATGACATACATATATAGTCTGTACTAGATCCATTGCAAGTATCTGCACATTGTGTAAATCTGTCTTATTATTATTTATTTCATACAAAAAGTTGCAAGCCACTGAAAACTGGTTATTAAAAATAATTATGTTATGTTTCTTGCAGGGAACATCACTGGTTAGGCAAACCTTATTGTTACATTGTGAGCATGTCACAATACATGGTGTTGATTTCAGAATACCTCGCTGGACATCACTGCGTGGTCTTGAGGAACTTTTTCCCTTTGTAGGCTTGACTGCCCTCTAGGTGGTAAACTGGCGTAATGTTTATCACATACTCTAAGATTCTTGACAATTTCAAAATCAGATGTTATGTCCTCAGGGGTACATTTCATTTCATACTGCCCAATCATACTATCAAACTTACGAGAACCAACATCATTTTCACATCCCTTTAAATAGCATTGTATACCTCCAATCAACCGTCCATCCATGATCACTCTTCCAGTTATTTCATTCAAAGGTAAATAATCACACAATGGCTTGCCACGACATGACAAACAATATAGATCAGTTGTTATCTTGAATTTGCTATTTACTTGAGATCTTAAATCTCTCACAGTTCCATATGGTGCAAACGTAAATATGTGGGCTTTACCTGTTATATCAATTACTGACATGGTTTTCACAAACCTTTTTGGCCTTATCACCGTGCTGAATACAAAACCTGGATGGTGTAATTCAACCATTTTTTCACAGGGATAAGTTAACAGTACACCAAAGCAAAGATACAAAATGGGAAAAAACAGTGGCAATTTTAAACATTGTCTAGAGTTAGCATCAAAGCTCTCCCCCAGTGCCATTACCGACACAACATATGAGCCCACAAGAAATGGATATGGTAGGGCTGATATGGTCAAAATAATAGCAACAGCCAACAAGTAAACAGGAGCGGAATGAAACTCGCAGTCTAATACTAAATTATGGGTTGTACCAAGGTTGAACAAAATACCATGAAAAACAAGAAGGCACAAATTAGACTGGAAAGAAAACACTTTGATTTTTTATGCCAGAAATAATGTACAAGTGAGAATTTGACTTGTGGCTTTATGTGTAACAAAACTTTATAAAGTGGATCAAGCAAAGATAAAAAATACTCTCAAAATAATAACAGCAGGGAATAGCAGTATCTCCAGCACCCAATTCAACAATGTATTGTACTTAACCATTAGCCTTAAGCAAATCCTGTACAGTACATTGCAGTAAAACAGGAAAATAATTGTAAGGATAATACATGTCAAGGCTAAAATAGAAATAAAGAGGTTTGACATGTAAATGTTTTGAAAAAGCCTTACTTTGTACTGTATTAAAAAATAGACAATATGAAAGAGACTACCATTTTTGGTACATCCATATTTTGACTGAAGAACAAATCATGTACATTTGATGCCTAAGGGGAGTGAGCTATTTTTTCCTCATAAGATTTGGAAGGGATATGGAGGGAACATGGCAGTTTCAAAAGGCTTGGGAAAGTAAGCAACGTGACTGCTAACACAGCATGAGCACGCAGGGCAGCCATCACAAGAAGCACAAAATAATGAATTTGTGGGCTACAAAGCCAAGAAATGTCAAATAGTAAATCATACAGCAACAAGCCTGTCACCAAATACATACACAATACCATACTTTCATTCATCATTATAATTTTCCTCCTACCTTATACTAAAACAATGCACCTTTTTTTACTACACTACTTTTTTTACTTAAGGTTTTTTAAACTTATTTTTCTATTATTTTTTCCTCAATTATAAAATTATTGTTTTATTACACTAAATTAATTTTTAATATTATTAACTAAATAGAATTTGATCAAAAAGACAGCATTAGCCAGCACAATTTATGCACAGGCAGTCAACAGCCAACAAATACCTTGGGACACAAAGATAAAAGCCACCAATTAAATCTGAATGCAGCCAGTCAAAGATCGGCGCAAAATTTAGACCACTTAGCCAGAAAGTCAACAGCCACCAAAACGTTTTATACCAAGGCAGCCAACAAGGCAGCAATTCTTTTTAGACAGGCAATAAACGAGCCACCATGTAAGCCCCTAAATGCAGAGACAGAAAGCCAACAAAATTTGAACACAGACAATCAAAATGCCAACAGAATTTAGACCAAACAGCCAACAAAATTTAACACAGGCAGTCGAATTAGCACAGTTTAGACACACAGGCCGTCAACTACCCCCCCCCCCCAAAAAAAAAAAAAATAATAATAATAAAAATACCAGCATTCAACCAGCTAACAGCTAGTAAACATAGAGTCTTGACCTTTCATCAAGCCAACAAAGTTTAACTCGCGGGAAATCAAAACGACACCCTCGCACTCAAAAGGATTGATGAGCAGAATGGCTCATCACATTAAGAAGAACTAACAATGGCTAAAAAGGTATATTAAAAAGGAACAAAACCTCCTATTATGAGGTCCTTCTGTTAAAAACTTGATGAAAAAACGGTGGGCGTTTTGGGTGGCTTTTACTCAACCCGAAGTCAAGATGGCGGTCTACCCGATTTGTTTTCAATAAAATTTGGAACAAAAACGCGCACAAAACAACAAACAGTTCTACTCACAGATAATACCACAACAAAGCTTGCACACTTATGACAAATTAGTGAATAATAGCGCTATAATAGCTTGTATTATCCTCCTTTTCGTTTCGATTCAATGCCGTCCCGACGTTTAATTGAGCAAGCCAAACGAAGCCTTGACTTGTTGCTATGTGACGTCACACTGGCAGTGATGAGTCGGTCGCCGACAGACATTCGAAAACAATAGAGTCACCCCCTCCCTCCTGCCAATAGCTAATCCAAAATAGACTGCCGACGATTATAGCATACGCATCGCTATAGCCTAGCCATAGATCTTTTGGTCTTGAGAATGAGCGAGCATAATATTGGCTTGTGAGGCTGAAAAATATAATTTCTGCGGAACAGTTTCGAACGCATGCAGCCGTAACCGGCGCTTACATGACACATCTTTAAAATAGTTTGGCTACAATGCAAATGCAATTGCTATTCAAGGGTACCTTGCACACATAATACAAGAAAATGTTGTTGGCTGCAATGCAAATGTAATTAAACAGTATGTAAATGAAGTGGCCCTTTATTCTGTAGTTTTGCCCTTTGAAAACATTAAACTAATCAACATTTTTCTTCTGAAAACACGCTTAAGGTTGATAAGGTTTCATGAGAACAATTTAAGCTTGCAACATAACATTTCAAAAACGTCAAACTTTAATCCAAACCTCGTCTCAATCTACAAAGAATTATGCGCTACAGCGAGTACTCAGTTTGTTTTTTATAACTCAGTAGTAATTTAGGTTAAGCTTATGGTATATAATCGTGCAATTCTTCGGTACAGACTATGTTCGGTAATGTGAACGATTCCAGTCGATATAACGAAAACAAGAAATCAAGCTTACATTTGTCCAAACAGAATCAAACTGGTTTTCCACTTCTTCTAACTCGTCATCGGAATTTATGGCTCTTTCGACCATCTTAAGAGAAATAAAGGTAAGCTTTCATCATCCACGTGGTCTTCTCAGTTCTCTGAATAAAAATTTGTTCAGGCAGATCATTGTCACGTGATCAAAAGCCTAATAAAGTATGCAGTGTACAAAGCATTTTTCCCCCCGGATCCTTGATGACAAGGAGGGAGGGGATATTGGGGGAGCAGTTGAAACATCAATTTTCCAGGGTATAACTGTAAGAGATAACATGCTTTTTAAAAAATTTACACCAGCTTGCGATAAAGAAGAAGAAAACGTCAAATTCGCTTATCCCAGTTCCCAGTATCGTTAGTATGCGCTATGATGTATTGTCATTGTCACCACCATCCCCTCCATCGGTTCCGTATTAATGCAAAAAAATCACCGTTGCACTGAATTGGGGTATGTCATTGCGATTGTATTTTAATTTAGTAATAAAAGTTTCCTGCGTCAGACACATTTACAACACGAAGACATAAGCTGCTTTTAAACGTTCAAACAAACGTTAACCACCACTAAAACTTTGAGAAATGGGGGATCTTGTGCTGGTGACACGGTGGCCACGAGGAAAAAGGTAAAATCAAAATTGTCTGAGAGTGTTTTGAGCGCAAATGAGAATAGTCAACATGTTATCAAATGCCCAACATGTTAACATCTTATCGCTGTTTAAAAATCATATCAGTTAGCGATTCAAGCAAGTCTTCCCCACGAGAACACATCTATACAGGAACAGGAGCTCAACTATTGTTAAATGTGCAATATTACCAAAAGAATGGGAAATTTCTTTGAATCTGCAGGTTTAGCAGTTCACTTCCCGCCAGCCCTGTTGACCACTGCAAAGGATATTTTGTTGATAAGAGCCGGGAATAAAAGTGTTTTCTCGCACAAATTAATTATGCAAAGACAGTTATGCTTCTATGAAAGTGTTTTTGTGCGATTTCTATTTGTGCTATATCACACAAGCAAAATGCCATTCCCAATACGGACTGTAAATACAGCGCGCACATTGTCGGTTTAGGAGGGGAGTAGGGAGAGGGTGGCATGGCTCTCTCGTTGAGTAGAATCTAATTTAACCACGCCCACAAAGAACGACTTCTCCATACGTTTGTCTGTAACAAACAGGTTTGACCTGAATGAACTGGATGACATGTTGTTTCCAACTGCTCCTTTACCTGAGGGAAATAAAATATACAGGTTACAAAGAATAGATCCGACAGACAAAAGAGAGAAAGATGTTGCTACAATGAGATGGAACGTAAGTTTTACATCACTAACAGGTGTAAAATGGAAAAGCTCGACCTGACCACATCAAGAATGCAAATACTTTTAAATTACTTAATTTATCAATATGAATTTAATTTAATTACAACCTTGAAACAATTCTTACAAACAACTGCATGCCACGTTTTCTCCGACCACTCAATAAATGAATAAAGATCTAAATAAGAATAAATATGAATAAAGATCTAAAACAGTTGCAGTCCTGGACCCATCTTAATAAGTTGTGCATTCACCCTGTGAAGACCGAATACGTTCTTTTCGGCACCCAACAACGAATCGCTTTGGCTACCCTTTCAGATGGGCCAGTTAGCTTATTCCTCGGGGATAAGCCGATAAATCAAGCGCAACATTACAAATACCTTGGTGTGCTAATAGATGCAAATCTCAATTTCAAACAGCACGTGGATAAGATATTGGTTAAGATTTCCAAGAGAATCAGTGTCCTCGGAAGAATTAGAAGCAATCTAACTGTCGATGCAGCCGATAAAGTTTATCAGTCTCTTGTTCTGCCGGTTATGGATTATTGCGATGTTGCTTGGAGCAGCATTGGGAAAGTAGAACGTGATAAGTTAGATCGAGCACAAAGAAGGGCAGCTAAGATTGTTTTGAAGACCAAAGATTCAGATGCAGAGAAGAATTTAAAGTGGCTTCCCTTGTCTATGAGGCGTGATATGCACACTATTAATTTTACTTTTAAATGCTTGAAGGGATCGCATCCAATGTTTTTTAAAGATTATTTTAAGGTTTTTAGAACAGTCCACAACACGAGGGGAAGTGGGCACGACTTGCTGCTCCCCAAAGTCAGAACTGAAACGGCAAGGAAGTCTTTTTATTTTAATGGATCAAAACTTTTTAATAATATTGCAAGTGAAATGAAGGATTCTAAGTCAGTTCTGATTTTTAAAACTCGTATTTTGGAATTATATAGATCAAAAGTTTTTTAGTTACTTGTAATTTAGGCTTGTTTTATATAGATATATATGTATATATATATTTTTCCAGGACCCTCATTGATAGCAGCATTTTATGCTGAAGAGATAACCCTAGCTAAATAACATTTATTATTATTATTATTATTATTATAACAACGGCACACTTGCTTAGAATGCGATGATAATTGGGTCTGATAGCAAAACGACATGAATTTCTGAAACTCAGCTAAAATCACAAGCTGTGTGGAGAGGTTTCACTACAATGTTTGGATAATTAGTTTTTGATTGACTTTGAATGGTTACGTGCTTCAATGCAGGATATCTCAGAAAACATTGCAGTAATACCTGATTGCATGATGGGCTGTGCAGAGAGAGCAAGAGCTGTATCAAATGAGCGACTAAGAGAGGGTGAGTAAAACTTATACCATCCACGATCCAGCTAAAGTTTCGACCTCTCAGGGGAGGGGCTAGGGGAAAAATAGAAAGCGAGAAAGACAAAGGAGGAAAGTTACTTTTAATTTCCACGATTGTGATATGTTTACATTGTTTGTAGCCTTTCTATTCTCTCACCATGAAAGAATCAAAACATCAGTAAAATAGGGGTGGGGTGGGTGGAGTCCAGAAAAACAAAAATAACCTACCACCCCTCGCTTCCCTATTTTGCGCTCGAGTCCGAGGAAATTCTTAAGCTTGCCGCGCGTAACATGGCTTACAAAATACACGAGAGATTAGAAGGCTCTCGCAGCTTAAAGTACAATTTTGTGAGTCCAATTAAAAATTCACATGTGGTTGCTTTATCTTTTATAACACGATCGTGCAAGGCATCCTTGGCTGACGGAGTACAGATAGATAGATAGATAGATAGATAGATAGATAGATAGATAGATAGATAGATAGATAGATAGATAGATAGATAAATAGATAGATAGATAGTTTATTAAAAATCACATCGCAGGCTAGAGGCTGAATTAAGGAATTTGTACAACTTTTACATAACAATTTGAATCTAACACTATTTACATGAATTATGTTTATATGAATACTAAATAAAAAAATGAAAATAATAATAAGGAAACGATAAAAATATTAAAACAATATATATACATCAGGAGATATACATCAGGAGATATACATCATTAAGACCCATTCATACCGCAGCCAATCAATTAGAAACTCTGTCGTATAAAACTAAAAACTAACCTATGTTTGGATCGTATTTCGGGCCATTGCGTACACAAAGGTGTTTTTCGTTCCATTTGTTTTCAAATTCGGGAGGGCAAAAGGGCGATGGTTGCGAAGATTATATCGTGCTTCGTTCTTTGGTGGTAGTAAGCTGCTCAGTTTGTGATTTGGCTCGGAGCAAATCTCATCAAACAGCTTACTGCACAGTCGAATATGGTGCTCCGTAATAGGCGTAATGCCCAAGAAACCGCATGCACTATTGTAGCTCGTGCGAGGCAAAATTATCGAAAACGCCCTTTTTTCGATATGCACAAGCTCATTTTTTAGGTACTGCGGCAGGGCGTTATAAAAAACCGGCACAGCATAGTCAAAACACGAACGAACACAGGCCTTATAGGAAAGAACTAAGTCTGAAGGAGGCGGTCGAGCCCGCTTTAGTTGGACAAGAAAGTACAACTTCTTGCTAGCCTTCTTGACTACCTCCTCCACATGAGCGTTCCACGTCAGGTTATCGCTTATTAATCCTAACAATTTTGCACTTTTCACAACCTCGAGCGCTTTGCCATCGATAGTTATGGCATCGAAGCATTCGGGATTGCGGGAAAACGATATTCGCATTTCTTTGCACTTGTCAGGGTTAAGAACAACTCTATTTTTCGCGGAACCACTCAATGATCTGATCCGTCATACCCTGAGCGTTGCTGATACTTCCTTAATCAATTACCTCCGAGGCCGTGGTATCATCCACCAATTTCCATAAATGTGGTGAATTTATATCCTAACATCATAGGTGACGAATTACTCCTTAATTTTGGCGCGAAATTTCAGCGTTAATTTGTAATTTCACATGTGAAATTACAAAATTGCCATAGCAACCCTTCCGTACGTCTCAGTGTCAAGATGGCGACGAAGTTTTAAAATGTCGTGAATGAAGATGTCAGGGCACAAAAAGACGTTTTAGAAAACATGAACACACAAGAGAACATCAAGAAGGATTCTAACAGGTATTTTGCGGAAAAATTCTGAAAAATTCTGAACTTTATAAGCCAAATTTAAGGTCTAAACATTTGAGAGAGTACAGTTCTTGATCGATACGATCCAGAATAAACATGTCAAAAATCCACGATTGCTAACGTAATTCGTCACCCATGATATTAATAGGTAATCAAATGGTGAACTCGTGAAATTAGTGAATAATTTCACTTGCGTTTTGTCCAAATTCTAATAATTTCCCGAGCCTTTAGGCTCGGGAAATTATTAGGATTTGGACAAAACGCGCGTGAAATTATTCACTAATTTCACTCGTCACCATTTGATTACACATACAAATCGTTGATAAATAATATGAATAACCATGGCTCAATTTGGTACCCTGTGGTACCCCGGTGGGGACTGGACCCCACTCGGAGTAACAGCCTTTTGCTAACTTGATTCGTTGTGATCGATTAAAAACGAAATCAATAATCCAATTCACAACACTCCGGGGAATGGCCAACCTACTTAGCTTGTTGATAAAAATCCTGTGGTCAATAAAATCAAACGCCTTGCGATAATCGAACAACATCGTTCTCACTGTTGCCCCGTTCCCATCAGTCAGCTAGAACCCAAGCATGCAACATGCTTATAACTGCCATAGTGGTAGAGGACTTTGGAATCGCCCGATACTGGTCACTGCCGGCCATGTCGCGAATAGCAGGCTTGACAAAGTCCTTCACCACAAACCCCTCGGGTACCTTAGATACGCATGGTGTTAGAGAGACTGGTCTTAAGTCCTTTTTCAGGTCGAGAACAGGTAGAGAGAGAAACATGTAGATGGACAGCAGTGGAAGACTTGCAACTTTGCATGGTGTAAGTTGTAGACTGTTAATCAACTCACGTCAACAGTAATCTTGAACTCGTTTAATATACCGTAATCGACAAAGAGCAATCGTAGAAAGATAAAAGTGAAAAATTAAAGAGGATCGAGCGTTTGAGGATCGAGAGTTCTGTTATTAAGCGTTCTGGGATTAAGCGGTTCGACTACAAAAAATAAAAAAGACAGAAATAAATAAAGAAAACGACTGAAAACTAATGACAGAGACAAAAGTTATACATACAGATTGTTTGCTACGTGGAGAATGAAAAAAGGAACTCTTGATGAAAGGTTATAAACCGGGAACACCTGGTATAGACCATAATAATAAAAGTTTACATTGCCACGTGCCGACAAACGTGACGTTTTGTAACCAACATTAGTGATATTTGAGATAAAACGATCCATTGGCAATCAGTGGATGGAATTCCATGAGTTTTAGAGCATGAGCAAGCCAGGAAAATGTCATTTTATTTAAAGTCGACACCTTTGATCAATCAATTATAAAAAAACATTTTTTCAATACAGCAAACTCAAACAAAGTATTTATAGATACACTTCTGAATCACGACAAATGCACTCAGTACAACGAGCCAATCAGAACTCAACGCGAATAAATATTGCCAGAGTGCATGCCGCTCACGATGGGTTTTATTTTTACTTCTTATTGGCTTATAGATTGGCACGTGATTCTTTACTCAATCACGTGTGGTATTCGTGCAAAACCCGAGAAAAGTTACATTAAAATAAGAGTTATTTCAAAACCACTTTAATACTTCAAATTGATTATTAAATTTTATAGGCTTAAAAAGAACAGGTACAATTTTGCTGAGACAGAACGGATGATGGAAAATAAGGTACCAGTAAAACTGCATACATTTTGTTTGCTCTGTGCATGCTTAGTTGTCTAAATACTTGGTATATTTGAGTCTAATGCAACCGTTTAAAGCTCCTATTTTTCTTTCTTTTTAGACAAGAGAAGACTGTTTAGTCAGGTGGTATCACTTAAAAAAGTCCAAACAACATATCAAGGTAAGATACCGCTACCAAATTAGACACGTTTAATCACGTGGAGCCACGTGACTACCTAGCTACCCTAATTCTTTTTATGTTAAAAAGATCAGTGTTGGTTATTTTAAACAAGATACAGTCTGTACAAATGTAACTTGTTGGAATAATTTTTCGGCTCTTAGAAATGCCAGATTTGCCAAGAAAGAATGAAAAGAAAATTGAAACAAGCAAAAGAAGAGAAAGCAGCCAGCAAAAGCGAAGAATGCGTGACTCGCACTGAGGTGAGTGACAGCTGGGCTGTTCATACTTACATACCTACCTCGTCACGCCATTTACAATGGATTCGTCCTTACGTGACAGGGTATTGTCGTTAGCATAAGAGGTAGCATTATATCTGTGGGCAGTCTTCTGCACAGTTGTATAAATCAATGTTTATATAATAGATATTATTATAGATATTATTATAGATATTATTTTAAAATAAAAGTGCCAGCCCTCCGAGGAGATGAACACAAAGTTGGTAGCAAGAGGAGAGGCTGGACCGAGCACAGCATCCCAACCTCACTTTGAAATAAGTGACAACTACTAAATAAGGGACGGACCATTAGAAAAGTGATGGGGGTGGGGGGGTGGGGAAAAAACCTAAAAAAAATTCATGCAAGGGAAAATGCCAAGAAGAAAAATTCATGCTAAGGAGAAGGTAAAAAAAAATTCATGCAGAAGGAAGGTCCAATTGTGACTTTTCACACGTAGTAAAAAAAATTCGTGCAGAGGGGTTCACCTGAAAAAAAAAAATTCCTGCACAAGCAGTGAGCGAAAAAAAAATTCGTGCAAGCTGAAAATTCCCCACCCACCCCATCACTTTTCCAATGGTCCGTCCCTAAGGTATTCATAGTCACGTGTGTCACGTTACGTCAACTTTTATCAATTCTATGATAGCATCAAACATTAAATAAAGTAAGCAGTGCTCCGCACTTTTACACAAACGAATTTTAATTATTAATTACTTTTAAGTTCACGCCTTGGAAAGACCAGCAGATCAAATTGTCGTTCTCCTCAAAATGCTGTGGCTCTACTGCGCTAGGTCCATTCCACTTTGAGATGAGGGCCAATTACTAAATATGGATTTTACAGTCATGTCACTACCTCGTTACGCCACCCTAATATTAATTTCTTTTTAGAATAAAACATTTAATTATTTAAGCTGTCTTACCCGCTTCAATACAAACCAATTTTAATAATATTTTTATGACATTTTGAAAAGTCCAAGCCTTTGAAAGACCAGCAGATCAATATGTCCTTCTCCTCAAAGTGAGGTGGCTCTACTGCGGTACGTCCATTTCACGGTTCTGTCCTCGAGTACCGGTACACAAGAGCCGGTACAAAAAAACAAACAATACGGCTAACCAATGACTCCTAAACAAAGAAAATACAATGGTTATTCCCACGTGTACCGGTATACGAGGACAGAAGCCATGTTACTTTGAGATGAGGGACAATTACTAAATATGGCATTTATAGTCGTGGATCTACCCTGTTACGTCACCCTAATATTAATTTCTTTTTAGCATAAAACATTCAATTATTTAAGTAGACTTACCCGCTTTAATGCAAACCAATTTTAGTAATACTTTTGTAACATATAATTTATCATAAATATTTTTATATAATTATAATTTAAGTCCAAGCTAATGGAAGACCAGCAGATCAAATTGTCCTTCTCCTCAAAGTCATGTTCCCCTACCGCGCTAGGTCTATTTTACTTTGAGATGAGGGACAATTGCAAAACATGGCATTTATAGTCATGTGACTTCCTCGTTACGTCACCCTATTATTGATTATTCTTTGACGTAAAACATTCAATTAAGTAAGCAGTCTTACGCACTGTTACGCAACCAATTTTAATGCAAATGATATTTTTTAGCCTTTGAGTCAAAGCTTTGGAAGTTTGGAAAACCAGCGGTTCACATTGCCCCTCTCTTCAAAGTGAGGTGGCCCTACTGCGCTAGATCCATTGATGAGGGTCAATTACTAAATATGGCACTTATAGTCATGTGACTACCTCGTTATGTCACTATTTTAATTCCTTTTTGAGAAAGAAATTCATTAAAGTGGGCAATCTTTCTTACAATGATAGTAATTTATTTTGATATCATATGTTACTTTGAAGTGCCAACCATCTGAAAAGATGAACAATATTAAACTGGTGGTAACAGAAGAAGCTCGGCCAGGCATAGTTTACCAACCTCAGTTTGAGATAAGCTACAACACACTAGGCATTGTAATAACAGTAATTGATCATCGCAGTTTTGGGATGAGGGACAATTACTAAAAATGGCATTTATAGTCATGTGACTACCACGTCACCTACCCTATAATTAATTTCTGTTTAGCAGAACCATATTTGTTAATTTTGATAAGAGGTTTTTAGAGAGCCAGTCTTTTCATGCTCTAAACTGTGAATTGGCAGTGACAGAAGAGGCTGGGCCAAGCTCAGTGGGAACACCTCACTTTGACGTAAGGAACATTTACTAAATAAACCATTCATAGTCATGTGACTACACGTCATGACACTCACTAAGTAATCGCTTTTAAAAATTCATTACACCATCAAGATTATTTTTCAACTTAGAGTTTAACTCTTTCGAATAATATTTTTGTATAAAGGATTCCCAGCCTTGCAAAGACACAAGAAAGAGGAAATTAGAAGAAGAGAAAGAATCAGAACAGCCGGCCGTTGCCACCAAGAGATCCAGATGTGGAAGGACAATCAGGAAACCACGGCGTTTCTCACAGAACGACAATGGCTGCCAGAATTAGGTTCACTAGAAAAAAATGAAAAACTTAACTGTAACGAATCCAAAGTTTACTTTAGCATAGGACTGAAACCAAAGTTTTAGACAATGTAGAAAAAATGCACTTGTTTTTATCATTGTAATAAAAGGAAAGTGAATTTGAAAATTTGAGTGGACTCTTTGATCAAGAGACCACAATGCTCTCGTTGAGAAAGTTAAGGAGGAACGAGCAAGTAAAACATTTGCAGGGTGCAAACTACTGAGGGGACGGGTGATGTGGGGAAAGCTCAGGGACATCCCATGTCCCCAGGGGAGTTTAAGTTGTCCTGAAGTTGAGTCAGCATGCAGAACTCCAAGCATCCCTCCATCATTGGTCAAAGACAACCCATCTCAACCAAACAGACAATACAAACAAGTGCTTTACCCCAGTCTCGATCTCGGGGCCCTTTTCTAGGTTCGAGTGGACGAATCAACTAAAAACGTGCCCTGGGATCAAGGCTGTCCCTACCTTGATAAAGGTGCTGCGATGTTTTAGGGTTTCTAAGAGCTGTGCGCTGTCTACTAACTTCTACCACAACGATACACTGTGGCTTTTAGTAATCCATGAAAAATAAACTAAACTTGGAAGTGTCCATGCTTGCGGCAGCCATAGGTATTTTAAAACACGTAGTACTCTTCGGCTATTAAGAATGATTTAACACATGATATAAACTCAAATTTGAAAATATCATTTATTCCTGGTGCCTGTTTCTAGAAAGGCTCGTTCACTTACAGTGCCCGGAAAACTATTTTATAATCACAATTTTTGAAACAGGATTTTCAACTTCGTTGATTTTCAAAGTAAAACGATGCAATTCTCAATCAACTTGCAAGTTTAGATTGTTAGTACGCTACGAACTAGGAAAACGTTCTTTTGACAGCGACTTAAAGTAGAGTTCCGGGCCCGTATAGTTACCCAATCTTTCTTTCATAAAACAGGGCACTGGACATGGAGTGATTTGGTAAGCTTGTAAATAAGTGCACAGCCATAAAGATGATAGTATAACTCTCTGTCTGATTCTCTATTCTTGCCTACTACATCAACAAGATCGCTATAGCAAACTTTAAAAGAACCAACTTCACAATCTGCATCCTAATCTTTCGTAGAGAGATTCCTTAAAATATTTCATATGATAAACAAGGAAACAACTAAAGTAGCTATTTTTATTCATTCTTTTTAAAATATCTCTTGAAAGCACAACAGTTGATCAGATTACTCTGTGTTAATGCTTTTCATTTGGCGCGAAATTTGAAATTCAAATATTCCTAATTCATTATTCATGCTGTTTTTTACTCGCACCTTTGCTATCGCACATGCTTCTACTGAGACACGTAGCTGTTCAAGTTGAGCAAGAAGAAACGATTTTTCCTGGTTTGAAATTTAAAGTTCCAAAGCTTCCCTGAAGAAGTGTTCGAGAACAGAAGTGTCGAAAGAGGCCACAGCTTCCAAAGAAGAAAAATACCTTTTACGAGAGAAGAGGCAAAGAAGCCATGCATGCATGTGTTTGAAAAACGTTCGTCTCTGGAGGGTAAGTTGAAATTGTGGCGTTTTGAGTTAAAACAAGTGTTTATTTTGAGCGAGTGTTACATAAGTTTAAATTTTATTGAAATAAAATTTTGTTTGAAGCGGACGAAATTTGAAAAGTGTTCGGCTCACTATCAGAAGTTTCAAGAATTGCCCAACATAACGGTTGTACTTGAATCGCTCAAGTTTCTATTCGACATGTTATTTGATAAATGTTATGTATACTTTTGCAGTTCAGGAGCGTGAGGTCATCAGAAGTGTGGAGGATTGAAAGGGAGAAGAAAAAAAGCTACCAGACAAGGTTAGTCCACTGAGTTTAAACAATTTCCGTTACGTGTATGTATTCGTATGTCTCCCAAAGGTTTGTTCTTGCCAACTGAATGTTTTCCACGAATTTGTTAAGGTTTTCACACTCGCGTTCCGCTCTTGAGTTTAAAAGGAGCACGCTACTACGTTAGATTTCCATATCAGCTCATACTTCACTATGCAGGATGTTACCGTGCTGTTTTGTTCTTCATAAACAAGAAATATTTGCACGTTTGTTAACTTTAACAATCTAGTTATAATATGCAAAATGAATTGTGGGCTGGTACGGAAATCTAGCCCGATTTTGAATGAAGTAAGATCATGCGTAGGCAAAAAATTTGTTTAGTGGGCCGGGTATTCTGCAATCTAGAAACTGGGATAATCAAACAATTTGATCGACGTTTCGAGCGTTAGTCCTTCTTCAGAGCGAATGACGAAGGACTAACGCTCGAAACGTCAGCACCCCCCCGTCTTTTACCTTACGGTGGTATAACTTACTTTATCAACTTGTTTGATTATCCCAATTTCTTGTGTTTCAATTCCCCACTCACGCAGCACCAGTTTCTTTAGAAACTACCCAACAATATTCTGCAATCTAGCGTAGAGGTCTCCTGATCCGAAGTTATTTTAATCTTTTCACAGTTTTAAAATTTTCGTGTCCCAAACATCACTTAAAATCTTTCTAAACTTTTTCCAATCTTAATTAAAGCTGCTAAACCCTATTTTCTGTGATGCCCTGAATTCAAATGGTACCTCTTCAAAAATTTGGAGCACAAAAATCCAGAGGTGAAACTCTGCCCGAAAAAATTAATTCCCAAGGGAACCTGTCTCTCTTTGTTGGACTCTGTTAAGTATGCTAATTAGTGATGTCACCATAAACAATGGAGAGCTGTTATTTTAACTTTTGTGTTACTGACAAATGACGTAGTGAAAAATATTACTAGCAAATTTGAGACAAAACATTTTTAACTTAATTTTTTATTATCTTCATTTCAGATCAGAGCTCCTGTGAAAATCCCTCCCAAGACGATACGCTATCCACAAAAGACAAGAGTCATGGTGTTCCCTTCTGGTCACAGACAAAAATCTAACTAGTGTCTTCAAAGGTAGAATTGTTTTTTAGAAATTTGATGTTAAAAGAGGAACTTAAGCAAACAATGATGACAGTTAAGGCATAGTGTTATCTAAGGTGCGACCAGTGAGTAACGTACAGCGCCAAGCTGCATATTTTCACAATCACGAAGCCAAACTTTCAGTTCTGGTCTCAGTGGCGGAAAGCTTTTGTTTTGAATGGGCGCCTACTTCTCTTGGATCGCAAAAAAATTAGTAAGTACGCAGCACGTGACTCAGAACCTGATTTAGTTGCCGTAGTGAGGTTACCGTAGACCTGCGTGGGCCAATTCTTTGCAAATCCCGTTTTTCACGTCAAACTAAACATTACAATTCTAGCCACATTTTCAAAAAAAAAAAAATCATAAAATATATAAACGCGCATGAGTTAAATGTTAAAAACCGATTTTCAAATTTAATTCTTTGGCCCGCTAGTATGAAAGTCCGATTAGGACGTGTTGACAGAACTGACTCCCGTGATATTTTTTGCGGTAAAAACAGCCGGAATCTCTGACTTTCAAAGGGGTCTCTCTGTCCCATAAGCACCTTATGATTTTGGTTGCAGGTGGTTGTCTTTTCAATCAGTTTACTGTCCAAAATTTGAGTGTGAATGGGGAACAAGAAAAAACGAAGAGGATTATAGAAAGCCAAATAAACAATTCGGCGAAGAATGGCGATCACACTCGATCAGCAGCCATAAATAACAAGTTCTACCATGGCAAGCTCAAGCCGCTCAAACTTTCATTTTCCTGTAAAATATGTTTTCAATAAGGAGTCTTCGGAGACTCCATAAGACTGCCTCTGTATTTCTATTGGCTCCCAGCATTTGTAATATTCAGAGTGTTGACATATTTGGTCATCTAGTCACCAAAAGGTGTCAAACCGGTTTGCAAAACTTTGGAAACGAAAAAAACTTACTTCGTTTTTGTGCAAGTGTACCCACTTTGAGTTAATCAATAGGGTATGAAAACTTAACGGATTGGCTGGAAATTTGGCTTTAAGACTCCCAAGATACCAACAAAAAGAACCAAAACACCAATGTGAAGGATTTCTGTTTTTGGTAATACATTTATGTCCTATATTTTGGAGCTGTTCTTCCAGACCTGTTTGAGTTTTCAATCGATAATTACACGAAAACGTTGACAGCAAAAAAATCTTATACTTCTACACGTTGTTTCTAACTTGATGCTTTGTTTACATGAATTTTTTCAGCAAGATATCTTGAAAAGCAGAAGAGTCACAATGCTTTAAATGTTTATAGGACATGAATGTATTACCCCGTTTTTCAAACTCAGTCCCCCGCAGTGGCCTCCGACGTTAGGCGTAAATTTGACAGAGAAGTTTCAAAGCAAGCTGTAAGAATATAGAAAAAGCCTTAAATACGAGTTTTTAAGTCAATGCTTTGTGATTGATATTATGCAGTAGATTCAAGTATCCGGTGGAATTTGATACACGATAAATTCCCTCAAAGAAAAATCAGTCGTTTTGGGCTTTAAGGACGCGCTCTTCTTATGGCAAGACAAAGTTAAAGCAAAATATTTTTTATCGCATAGTACATTCCATAAGCTTTGTATTGATATATAGTTTGTGGTGGTTGCGTTTAAAACAGCGCGCTTATAATTTTCTCCGCGAAGGTCTACGGTAACGCTAAAAGATGAAATCTAGGCAAAAAAGGGCTCCACAATGTGACCTACGCCAAGCCTATTGCAATGTAATAAACCGGGCCGGCAATTTTGCCTAGCTCCGTCGTGTTTGCTTAAACGTTCCTTGCTAGAAAACCTTGTAAAAACTACTATATAATATATTGTGATTATCGTAGCCTCAAGGGTGACAAATGAATACCCGCACTGAGATTTCACACCAGACAAATTAGCATTATTATACCAAAAGGCTGGAAACGATTTAGACAAGATGCTTAAACTTACATGTAGGAAAATGTTTATAATGCACTAAAAACGGCTGACGTTGAATGGAAATTTAGTCCTTTAGTAAGAAAATTCTCCCATTTTATGTTCTCGTTACTGCAGCCAAATCATTGCGCTTGGATGATAAAATAAGAGTATGTTTAGGGATAATTCATATGAAACCCTTGAGGCTTACGTTACTTAAAGGTGACACATTTGAGTGTCAAGGTGCCCCACGAAAAGTGCGCTAAAAACGCGCGATAAACTTGAGTTGCGCAATGTTGTTATCTTTCTATTCTCCTTTAATCCTGCAGTATGTAGTCTATACGCACAGCATATAACTGTTAAGTAGTTTTCCAAACAATAGTCACACTGGATGGTTTGATACACAGATGAAAACGTTACAACCACACTGTGTAGTAAAACAAACAGTACCACAGTACAGAACTGTTCAGCAAATTTTCCAAAGAATAAACACAGTGCATAGTTTGATTCACAGATGAAAAAGTTAGAACCACACTGTATAGTAAAACAAACAGTACCACAGTACAGTACTGTTCATTAGCTTTCCAAAGTATGGTCACACTGCATGGTTTGATCCACAGATGGAAATTAGAAGCATACTGTATAATGAAATAAACGGTACCACACTACATTGCTGTTCACTAGCTTTCGAACAATATTTACACTACACTGTTTGATACTTAAATGAAAAGTCAGAACCACACTATATAGTTAAACACACTGTACCAAAGTACTGTTCAATAGCTTTCCAATATCTGGCGGCAGCTCGTTCAAAGATAGAAAATTTAAAACAACGCCTTTTCGATAAGACACTTGCCATACCAAACTCTTATCTGCAGTGATAGCTTTATTGTGCAACTCAATGTGCGAATGTTTCATTTCTGTGTAAGGATGGTAAATAGTGTAAACAGCGATTTTTACGTGGCGCGCCTTAACACTACAGCTTTAACTCATTGTACTTAGCTTTTAAGAAATCAAGACGGAAACCTCACACCATTTTGCCATAAAAACAACTTGAATTTTAGATATTAATTTTTTTTTCTGTTAGCTGGATTGGCATATTACACTTCAAAGTAAAATATCTAAAATCTTTTTTACTGAAAGTGTTAAGTTTTAGTGGCCTTTCTAATTTGAGGTTACCGCTTGTTATTTCTTAATCTGTGATATTTAATAGCGAAATCCAGCGGATTCTTCCACGGTTTCAGCAGCATTCTCATTGAACGTGCAGCTAAAAATGCGCTCTAAATTTCTTTCATAAACCTATTTTCAGGGATTGCGTCTTTTGTTGCGGAAGTAATGTCGCCTTATATAGTGCGTAGTGTCTTAGTTTTATGGCGCTTCGTTTGGCAGAATTTGCAATTTTTATTTTAAGCACTCAATGTCGCAGCTCAAATTCGCGCAGCGTGGAAGAATCCCACAGATTCGTACTCTTGGAAAGTAACTTAATTAAGGTGGAAGCTCAACTTTGTTTACGAGCCAAATAAGATCCCAATTTATACTGGAGTGTTCTCGAAACCTACAACGTATTTGGAAGAGATAACAGCAAATTAAAATACAGTGTTGAAACTCCGGTGTAAATTGAGATTTTTACATGGCATGGATGCGAAGTAAGGCTTCTCATCGCGCAGTAGACTTAAAACTGTAACGTACAAACTTCGCTTTGTCTGCGAATCGAGGATTTTGCTTGAAAGGTCGACAAAGTAAAGTTTGGCGTCTCAGCTAAGAAATGTAGGCGCCATGGAGGCTTCACTTTGTTTGTGAGCCAAGTTAAACCTTAATTTACACTGGAGTGTGGTCGAAAGATCACGAGTCGAGAATAACAAACTCCAGTTTAAATTGAGAATTTGACTTGACGAGCAGAGGAAGTGAAACTTTTTATCCCGCTGTAGACTTAGAAATAGGAGTTGCAAAGCTTCACGTTGTTTTGCGAGCCAAGTTAAGCCTCAATTTATGCCTGCGTACTTGAAGGCAAACAGCACTTCAAGGAAAAGAATAGTCTGGTGTAAACTGAGAATTTATCTTGGCGTGCTAAGTGGAGCTCAGTGTTATCGCATTGTAGACTTAGAAATGTAAAGTACAAGCTTTGCTTTGTTTGCGAGTCAAGTGAAACCTTAATTCATGCTGGAGTGTTAGCGGCAACAAAAGCTCCAGTGTGAATTGAGGATTTCACTTGGCTTGCAGACTTAGAAATGTAAAGTACAAGCTTTGCTTTGTTTGCGAGTCAAGTCAAACCTTAATTCATGCTGGAGTGTTAGCGGCAACAAAGGCTCCAGTGTGAATTGAGGACTTCACTTGGCTCGCAGACAAAGCAACGCTTGTCACTTTACATTATTCAGAAGCTTTATAAATAGGACGCATAAGAATAACACAAGTCATGTAAATTAGCTGCTTTATTAAGTAATCAACATTGTAAACAAGTACTAAGAATACATGAGATGCAAATAAAGAAATGAAAGAGAAGAAAATGAGTTGTATTTTAATGAAGATCAACCTTTGAATTTTAAAAAAAAAAAAACGGCGCATGCGTATTTGGCACGCCGTATTTTTCTAAGTGTTTTGGCGGGAAAATTTGACCAATTTGAACAGAGTGCTAGTAGGAAGACTAGTTATGCAAATGAGGAAATGAGTTGACAACCAGAGACTGCAATCTGATTAAACCAGTGAATTCTAGCGCATGTCCAGTTGATCAAAATAGAGACTTAGTATTTTTTCGAACTTTTTTTCGCGCATGCGCAGTTAGCCAAAATAGAGACTTAGTATTTTTTCGAAATTTTTCCGAAGAAATACCCCTCTATAAGAAGCGGCAAGGAGCATTTTTCCTTTCCAAATGTCAGCAACTGGTGCTAGTAAAAGCTGGACTAGGCAGCGTCTGCTTCACTGGTTTAAAGTTTGCACACTCTGTTCCATTCAATCAAGCTTTATTGAAGTCAAAGCAGTGTACAGTCAAATTAGTGTTCCGTGCTTCTCTTCTTGTTGATCATCATTGTCCAACATTCATTCATGCAGCAACTGTGAAATAAAACAATATTACAATTACAACACTGCTCGGTTAAGTAAAATACAATCTTAATCATTCTAGTTATTTACCCAAGCAATATCTTCTAATTTAAGAATTTTTAAGTCTGAAAAATTTTGCTTAAAATACACCAGGGTATCCTACTTCCAATTGCTAATACTTACTCTCCCTGCGTGACCAACATGCAAATTCTCCTTACAGAATACTTTGACTTTCAAGCAAACAGTTGGTGAGAATTTAGAACATTACCAGCTCAAGGCTATTGAATGAAACTGATACTAAATTCTCCAAACTAACATATGACTAAATGTATGGCACTCACTGAAATTTGCTGCACAGAACTGGAGGAAAAAGTTGATTAAGCGACGAATTCGACCTTAAGATAGATTTAAACATAAGATCGTTTCAGCTGGGGAATATTACAATTTACTTTAATTCAGATGTGACATGAAAAATTTAACAAAATTTCCATAACGTGCAACATACATTTCATATTAAGGTATAGACGGAAAAACTACTTGCTTAATATAACAATAAATTATATAGAGAAAGAAATATAGAAATAAATAGATGAATTTTCGAATACATATTCAGGATTTATCTAACAATCCATTTTCTTCAAAAGGCAGTATCGCAGTGTACACAAATTCAGTAACTTTAAGCTTTATTTTTGATTGCACTTCGCAAACAAACATTCAGCAACAAGATCTTATTACTGACAAGAATCGTCATTGATACTATTGAATTTGCACCTTTAAAAAACACTCACATACAATATCCACTATTTATTTATTAGTATTATAACTCTCCCCAAAATGCAACTCAACTTGTATAAAAATAAACTGACAATGTATGCTCCAGAACCTTGCGAGAACGAAAGTTCCAATTATGCTTGGTGCAGAACATTTGCAAATGTTTTGTAACATTTAAAATTCCCTTTCTTCCAAGACAACGGTAGTATTTATATATTCACAGGAAGACTGGAAAACTATATTCCATGAAATACTCAGATAACAAATGAGATATGATCTTTCCTATTTCTGATCATTTAACATTATTTCGTCCAATGATTGAAATGAAAGAGCCAGTGTATACTGCGACTTTATATGACCAGCCAACGACTTAAGTGCACATAATAGCAAATTCACGCAAACAGTAAAAATAAACCTGACAGAAACTAAAATTTTCTCACAACTGCAAAGAAATGAATAATAAATATTCTGGTAGATATACCTGGAGAGCAGAGTAAGCAACTTGATTCCTTGTTCAACGACTTGCTCCGCCAAGATGGCTGTTCGGGCATCGTGCTCCTTAAGTCGCCTTCGTTCCTCAGAAATTCAACGCACAGCATGCAAAATTGACGTGTAGGTTCCCCTTCTTAATTCCATCCAGAAAACCGTTATTCAAGCTGTAAACAGTGCTTTTTAAGAGCTATTTTTGGTGGCAAAATCATCCAAGGCAAGAAGCACGTTGTTTCGTTCTCCACAAGGGAAGGTGACAGAAAAAAATGAATAAATTATTAGTGGCTATTTTGCAAGTCAATGATTCAGTACATTTGCCTGCAATTTCTGTTACATATTATAGGAGCTGTGTTACCAGTCTTCATAAAATTGTCGCGAAATAAATAGAAATCTCAGGAATAGTAAAAAAAATATATAAAGATATTTCTTAAAGTATTAGAGGACAAAATCAAAATATTGGCTATTTACAATGTCATAAATTCAGTGGGATAAGAACTTGAACAAGTTAGTTCTTAAAACATTTAAGACATGATAAGAACTTTCTTGGGAAAAATTCAAATTGTTAAAGCCTTTGCCATTCTAAAAATTTTGTGTAGAGCATCAGTAATTCCGATACTTAACGAGCCCATCAATAAAGCTAATTCGGTCATTTTTAACTTTATTTGGATGGAAAAGACCTGATTAAGCGTTGTCCTCTCATCCAAACCTCATTTTCTCTTGTCTTATCTCTGATATTGAAAATGGTGGGCTGAAAATGCTGGATATCGAATCCCTTATAAGTGCAAAACGCATTATTTGCCTTAAGAAATTATTGGAAGACATCGACTGTACTTAGAAAGGAATCTTTAAAAGCTATAGTTCACCAGTAGGTGAGACATTCATTCTTCTCTGATACTAATAAATTGAAAATACAGTTGCCGAAATATTATAGAGAATGTCTGGCAAGCATGGTCCATCCTGCACGGTAGGGCACCGGCAACGTAACATGACTTTATGAACGAGATTATTTGGAACAATCAACTTTTGTGTATTAAAAAAAAATCGCAGGGGCGGATCCAGGCAGGGTGGATTGGGTAGCTAATCACCCACCATTAGAACATCCCAGGAAAAAAAAAATAAATGATAATAAGTAGATAAAACAAAACAATGACATAATAATAGAAATAGAAAAAAAAAATCTTATAAACTAGAAATATGTCCGAAATACGTACGGTGCCATTTATACCTGGTAATTGTTTTTACATCTACTGCCATAGAAATTTATGAATTTAAAACTATGCAAATTTGCAATTTCAAAACGAGGCTTGGTCGATTGACATCACTACCCCCTGTTAAAAAATCCTGGATCTGCCCCTGAATCGCTGTATCGAATTAACTCTGTCGAAGAGTAGGTGACCTAATTGAGAATAATGTTTTTCTATACAAAGTGCAAAACATTGAATTGTCTTTCGAACAACGTTTTTTTTTAATGAAAGTTGTTCATTTTTTTCCAGTATCATGGAAAAGAATTATTAAGTGTACCACTTGATGTAAGTGTACCAGTGATAAAAAAGTAATGGATCCAATTCCCTCTTCTCCAACATTAAAACTGACAAATGGTGTGATTCCTGTTAATGATGCCACCCAAAAAGATTTACGAGTCCTTTGTGTCAGAAAAACAAACTTCGCCAACAGCTCAGAGACAAAAATTATCAACGAGGTACCCAGAAATTGACTTAACCCTTTAAGCCCTAAGAGTGACTTTATAGATTTTACTCTGGCTAACGCCAGACTATCTTATTCGTCACAGGGAGACCCCTCAGGGCTTAAAGGGTTAAAAACTATCGAGGCCCTGTTGGGGGGGGGGGGGGTTTCTTTAAGTCGCCCGTCTGAGTTTCAAATCTTTTCAAATCTTTTCACGTCGCAATCAGTTCGGAAGGTTCGAGGTCGCTGTTGTAATTTCGCGTGAGCGGCTCGTCGTTCGTCGTCATTTCAGCTCCTTCGTGTCGCCGTTTCAAGGCCATGTCGCTTGTCGGAATTTTAAAACCCTAACAGAGCCCCCAATAGTGTCTTTATAGATTTTAAGACTCCTTAGGGTTAAAGGGCTAAACTGGAGAAATATTTACTCCCTTCCATTCCGAGTTACGCTTGAGTCAAAACTCAGAGAGTTTCAATACAAGATTCTTAATAATATAATTTTCACCAATGATATGTTGTTTCATTTCGGCTTGGTGCAGTCGCTGAATTGTACATGTTGTCACGATGAACCAGAATCCATCCAGCATTTGCTCTTCCTCAGCGAAATTTCATCTGATTCCTGGAAACACGAGATTGACTGTGCTTTATTTCATAGTTCCAGAGTTAAATAATTATTACTCATCGCTTCAGAAACGCTCAACCGGTTAGCTCAGTTGGTAGAGCACCGGACTACCGTGCGGGAGGTCGTGGGTTCAAATCCTCGACCGGACCAACACTCAGGGTCTTTAAATAACTGAGGAGAAAGTGCTGCCTTTGTAATGACACCTCCAAATGGTTAGACTTTCTAGTCTTCTCGGATAAGGACGATAAACGTAGGTCCCGTCTCACAGTACTGGTGTGGGATGTTAAAGAACCCACACACTGTTCGGAAAGAGTAGGGGACGTAGTCCCCGGTGTGATGGTCTATCACTTATTCTGTTATGGGGGCACCTGTGTATCCTACTATTCACTCTGATAAGATTGTGAACTGCGTGGCTGCAATTTGCGCCTTAATAAGCAGTCTGACAAAGTCCCCCACAAAAAGTGTTGTAAAGCGCTTTGAGCCTTGGGATAAAGCGCTATATAAATCCTGAATCATCATCGCTTCTTGATGGCCACTGTTTGACTGTTAGATTAATATATCTTTAGCCATGTAATTACTAATTAATTAATTAATTAATTAATTACTAATAAAGTACAAATCACTTTTCTTTGGCCACTGTCTGTTTGTTAAATTAATATTTTTACCACAATTGCTACTAATTTCGAAATCTGATTGGCTAATTTGCCGTTGTCGATAAGAGTCTAGACAACGCTGCTCGCGTCAAAGTGTCACGCAAAGCAATAGCCAATCAGAAACGCTCATTTTGAAGAATAAACCAATCAGATGAGAGAAAGTTATAGACAACGCTTGCTCTTTCTTTGTGTCACGATCTTGGTCACGCTCTGAAAAAAGCATTTTCTTTGAAGTTTTTTAACGTGGGTATTGTCGTGGACTCACTTGGCTGGGCCTCGTGAGTCCACAACATTTTGACCACTGTGATGACGCGTACTCGTTGTCGATAAGAGTATAGACAACGCTAATCCCCATTCGATTTGTTATATCTCTAGTTATGTAAATTTCGTTTTAACTATGTGTTTTTTTGTGTCTGTCTGTTTTGTGTGTGAGCCTCATTAAAATCTTTTATTATTGTGTGCCCCCCTGATGAGCCTAGGTGATTTCGGGGCAAACAATGATTAATATGTTCTTAAAAATAAAAAAAAGTAACACGTCTTGTCCTGACTTAAAGACAATCATATTTGTATAATGTCCATGAATCTAATTAAAGTAATTTTCGGGAGGTTTGACATAGAAGATGGATTTTTCATCTTGAATCATATAATATTATTAGGGAAATATTATCTTTTTGTAAAGAAATGTGATGACAAGGGTTTAGAAGGATATACCTTTGTAAACCCTTGTATAGAGCGTTTTCACTCACGTGGCCAGCAGCCATGCAAATTTTTTGGAACAAAAGAAAATTTTTACATAAGAAAAGAGTTCAACTCCCAGAGGATTAGTTTGGAACACCAACATGGTCGCCGTTTCATTGTTTTGGAACACCAATATGGCTGCTGTGACGTTAACACTAATTATGTTATGTTATGTTAACACTATATATGGTGGCCTACCATGAATTATATGCCATCTCAGAGCTTGCTGTTTGTCTTCTGTATGACCCGCCTTGCACATGGCGCGTCGTAGTTTCACCTTCTCTATACGTTGACTTTCAAATTCTTCACCAGAATGGCAGATGGCGAGCCGGCTTTGAGCTGGTTGCTCCCAGGTTTTAGATGGATTCGGCATGCATTAAGATTCGATTTTAAAAAATCCGTGTATCGCTTGTATTGCCCACCTCTTAGTCGCTGTCCATTTGTTAGTTCACCATAGAAAAGGGCTTTCGGTATTCGTTTCTCTTCCATCCGAACCAGATGGCCTGATTTCACTAGGATAGAGTTTGAAATCTTGAACCTGCTTGGGACAAAATACTCTAAAAAGCCTTCCCTGTGTAGTACAACACCCTCTATTTTAAGACCCTGTTTAGGACAAGAGACAAAATACACACTCTCGTTTTACAGGAATTTAAACTCTTCCAATCAGGGAAATCATGATGCGTCTAAAATAGAGTTGAACTTGTTTGAGGTTCATTTTATTTCGATTAAAAAACTAGTAGAACTTCTACAGAGAAAAATATCCCTGAACAATATCATGTACATTGGGGTGCACTCCTGCCTGTGCGACACACTGACATCTTCCTTTTATCACTTCACCCAACTTAAAGAAACTAGACCTACTGGCACGATCTATTCTGTCAATGCGCGCTAGTTATGATACTGATAAATGGAAAAATAACTTAATTAAAGGATACCGACAACAATAGAATTCCTGTCCAGAAAATGGTCTGATCAGTGTTGATTGATGGCCTTGTAATGGCGCGTAATGGCTCGCAATACCATGTCCTGTTTAGGACAGATTCTGACCATTAGGAGAGGCCAGTAAATGTATTGATTACATCCATTTTGAAATCACAGGTGATCCCTGCAATTTGATTGGCCCATAGCAGTGTGATTCATTCACAAATTGCACCATCTTTTTCTCTAAATCGCATCATTTTTAAAAAAGTGACTGTTTTTCAAAACCGGGCTTCCTGAAGTGGATAAATAAATAAATAAGTAGTATTGACAAAAAGCTGTGTGATTTCAAAATGAGTGTAATAAAGTGGTAATTGAACTTCTTGTCGTGCAATTTTGGTCTGAAATCATACTTGAGATATTTCAAATCACGCGTATGATTTCAGACCAAATGGCACTCCACTCAGTTCAATTACCATTATATATCACACGGGTTATGCAGCCGTTCATTTGGGGTGTTATCAGGAATGCACGTGTTTGACACCAGCTCATTAGCATGAGAACATATTTTAAATGCGTAGTTTGGCATTGACCTTCAATCGTCCGCCTCATCGTCCTGAACATTAAATACCCAATGAAGAAGGGGCATATAGCTTTACTTACCTTGTACTTAATGTTCGTTGTTAAAACAACCAGCTTAATCTCGCGTAACGTTTAAAAGTTTCCTTCGTACCATGTTTTTCAACCCGTGGAAACTACATTATCTAAATTTAGACTTAGCGACGTATTTAGGTTGCGTTCGATTGACCCTATTCCGGAATGGGAATAAACAGAATAAAATAGAATGTCCGTTCGATTGAGTCACTATTCCGATTCCGGAATACGCAGAATGTATTCCAAGCATTCTGCTCCAGGTAGCAGAATGTTTGGAATAATCAGGAATAATGACGTCACGTCCTCTTCACTTCGCAACATCTGCACAGCAACTGAACAAAAATGGCGGCTGCAAGCGGTACAGAAGCTAGTCAACAAAAAATTCTACCACAGCTGCCAAAATACAGCAAACAACAACATCTAATGTTTCGGCCATGTTTGTTGCAAATTCTGCAACAATTTGTATTTTCCTACGGATAGCCGCTGTCTCATCGTTATATCGCGGGCCATTATTCCAGAAACGGTAATCGTTTTATTGACGTGCGGACGGAATGGCTATTCTGGAATAATCCGGAATGAATTCTTATTCCGGAATAGGGTCAATCGAACGCAACCTTAATTTCCTTGTAGAAAAGTCACTGCATTCATGATCAAGTATTTGGTTTATGCTCGGTGTAAAACGGTGTGAAGATTTTCTTTGTTTTAGGCTATTCTTGTCGTGGTCTTCATTGTTTGAATTTTCTTTGTAATCTTTTGCTACGTCACTGGTGCGTTTTACACCGAACATAAACCAAGTATTTGCAAGATTCATGTTAAATGATTGTAGCGACATAACTGATAAAGAGGGCGCACGCGGCCCGTGTGGACACACCCAACAAATGGTTGTTTATTACATGGTAAATGTTTTATATTCGTTTGAGCGGGGAGCGAATTAGAATATAAAACTGTATACCCTGTTCAGGACAGCGAGGCCATAAAACCATAGCCTGTCCAGCGGCATGTCCCCGTATAGCCCAAATAAGGGAGTACCCCCCGGAAATGTTATCATATGCAGTATTTTCATTAATGTTTTCACTTGACTTGAGATTGTTACCTAAAAAATCGCTGCTGTTGTCAGCTGCCCCTCAAACCAGCCTAATTGACTTGGCCAACGTTAAATCCCAGACGGATTGTATTAAAGTAAACATTTCAACGCTTTAAATATTGCTGATATGACGCTTAACTTCATTATTACAGCACACCTTTGTTTGCCAGCAAATGCTCACATTGAAGAAAAAGGAAGGAAAAAAGGAACCCTTCGACAGTGTTTTTATTTCTTTGCCTGTGTTCTTGAACTTAGAATAAGAAAAATACAAAGAGAGAAAAAAAAACTTGGGGATGGAGGGGTGAAATTACCCAGTCCCCAAGCCAGATGGTGAGCAATTCCCAGACACCATCGTGGAAAAGCCAAGGGGGTGGGATAGCCCGTCCCCAACCCATATCGAGAGCCATCCCACGCCTCGAACCCAGTACCTACCGCAGATATAATTCACTCTTATGGCTGAATCGAGCCGCCGAGCACTTTGAAACGAACGGAGCCTACATGTTTGTTGAATTTCGATTGAATTATTTGGATACGCCTCTTTCTGTCGGTTCTATCGAGATTAGCATGTTACTTTCTTTTTCTTCCTTTGACTTGCTTGCTTTCAGTTGCTCCGTGTCTCAGATCTAGTGTAAGCAGTTTGTTATTCAGCTGGGCATTCCAGTTGTGTCACTGTAATTTAACTGGTGCATCTTTGTGTTACTGTTTGTCTTTGTGTAACCACTCAGTTATATATGAAGTTGTTGGGTTTTTAAAATGAGGTGCATTCATAGCAATTTCAGAAAGAAACTAGAAGGGCACTCGGTAGAGCGCATACCTCCGCCCCGCCACATATGTACACCTGATATTACACTCATCTGGATATGAGATCCGGAATCTAATCCGGATAAATCCCAAATTTTAATCTATTGATCCTGGGTATATTTGCGACCTTTCCACCAAATTTGGTGCAAATCCGTTTATTAGTTTTTTGCGTAAAACGATTAACAGACAGACAAACAAACAGACAGGCGTGAAAACATAACCTCCTTGGCGGAGGTAATAAAAAATTCTTGAGTAAGAACGGCTGATAAATAATAATAATAATAATAATAATAATAATAATAATAATATTAATTTGAGTGTCAACTGTATCTAGCACCGCAATACAAATTGAGGACACTGTAAGGCACAAATGAAGTCAAATCATATTAAATTAAATCAAATCAAATGTTGGTTTTTGCGGAGAAGGGAAAATCGGACTACCCGGAGAAAACTCTATTTCGTTTGGCCTGAGTACCCCACTCAGTGAAAAACGCTTGCCCCTCTGACTTCCTGAGGACAAAGAATTGATCTGTTTTCGAGGGGAATGGAGAAAAAAATCAACTATATATGAGATGTAGAAAGTAATAGAGATTTCACTTTAACCCCGGGTTGCTAATGACTGTTACTCATCGTTTAGAAATACCGGATTTCTTTTCACGATAACTATTTTATCGCAAATAGGTCTTATCATGGTAATGTTCAGTTGATAATATCATTTGTTAAAACAAAGAGGGCTCTCTAATATATGCAGCCTTTTTGGTACACGTTTTATAAATAGAGGTGCTGAATGGGGTACCTCGATAACACTTTATTTTTTGGCTTAGTAACATAAAACAGTTAAATTTTAGGCATTTTAACACTAACATTAAAAAATTCTATAAAACTGTAATTTTTTTTCCCGAAAGAAGCAAAAACGCCTCCAAAAAGTCCAATATTATTTTTTAATATTATCAAGGCGTTTTTGGCCATTTTACGATGACTCCGATCTATTCCAGAATATTTCCGAAGGCTGCCGTACATTTCCGAAAACTGTCGAACATTTTCGAAGACTAACGAAGAGGTCCGACCATTGCCGAAGAATCGTCCAAACACTTAACAGTATTTTCTTCGGAAACAGTAAACATTAAGAAATTGGACAATTAAACAGCAAACACTAAAAATTATGGGAAAATAACACCAAACATTTAACCCCATTCAGACTTGCTAAACATGGCATAAAGATTAGACTCAATAGCAGGGATCTTGATTGCCCGCCTTCAGCACAGGATTCGGTTATATACGCTGGAAGAAAACTGGGTTAAGGTAACCCTAAAAAGACTGAAAACATAGCTATTGGGATTATTAAACAAGTAGATTAATAATGGTAATTAAACTGAGTGAAGTGCAATTTGGTCTGAAATCATAGGCGTGATTTCAAATATCGCACGAGCGCATAGCGCGAGTTCGATTTGCAATCACAAGTATGATTTCAGACCAACATTGCACGACCAGAAGTTCAATTACCACTCCATTTATACAGTCACCGTTTTTTGTCAATACTACTTATTTATTTATCCACTTCAGGAAGCCCGGTTTTTGAAGAAAAGTAAATTTTTCAAAATGATGTGGTTTAGAGCAAAAGACGGTGCAATTTGTGAATAAATCACACTGCTATGAGCCAATCAAATTGCAGGGACCACCTGTGATTTCAAAATGGGTGTAATAAAGTAAGTTATACCACCGGTGGTATGACTTACTTAATCAACTTGTTTGATAATCCCAATTTCTTGTGTTTTAATTCCCCACCGACGGAGCGACAGTTTCTTTAGAAACTACCCCCCCCCCCCCAATACTTGAAAATATAGCTTGTTCCTTCATCCTACCCCACCCTGCGTACTTTCTAACTTTGACTTTTTTAGCTCAGAACCGGAGAAAAGACATGGCGAAGAAACTGATCTTCTCCGTGGTCTTGATTTGTCTGTTGGCTGATGTGAACGCCAGGATGTTAAACAGGGACCCGTCCAGACTGCAGAATGTACAGTAACAAGAACGCAGCTTTTAACGTGAAACATACCCGGGCTTTTAAGCTACTGTTTACCGCTCTGAATTACGCGTCTCTCAGGCAAGCGAAAACATGGCCACAAAACATTTTTTCCAGCCATTTAGCGCCCTTAAGCCAGATTACGTTGAGTGCAGGGCAAGGCAAGCCATACCCCTTTAGTACTACCCCGGCCATTGATTGTATTGTTATCATTTTCTAGATGGGAAATAAGAGAATCCAGACGGTGTTGGAAACCCGGGGGGTACTCGATATATCCCTGGGTGGGGAGGTGCGGCGCGGCCCCTCATACCCTGACCCTGTTTAAGACAAATATCGTTGATTTTCCTACCCTGTTGAAGACAGAATTCCGATTTTTGATACCCTGTTTAAGACACTTGTGCCTGGTATCAATGCCAAAGTCAACGGAAGTCAATATTAACTAGCATTAGAAGCTTGTAAAAATTTTGCTGTTTATCGTCCAAGAAAAGATATCCTGTTTAAGAAAAAAATTGATAAATTCGATACCCTGTTTAAGACAAAAAATGATAAATCGATACCCTGATTAAGACAAAAAATGATAAATTCGATACCCTGTTAAAGACAAAAAATGATAAATCGATACCCTGATTAAGACAAAAAATGATAAATTCGATACCCTGTTTAAGACAAAAAATGATAAATCGATACCCTGATTAAGACAAAAAATGATACATTCGATACCCTGTTTAAGACAAAAATCCCGAAAAACATACCCTGGCTGGCCGCACGTCCCCATTAAGCCCTTATAAGGGAGCACCCCCCCGGGGTTGGAAAGTACGTGGTGACTTATGCCAAACAGACATCGACTGTGCTTGTGTAAGCACATTTGGGAGTACCTCACTTAAATGTATATATTCTGTCATTTATCCACACCAAAAGAAATGTTTGGAGCGTAGGAAGTAACAGTTATGCAATAATATATTGAAATTAAAGTTTGCCAAACTTAAGGTCTGTGTTTGTCTGCTTACTCTAACTGAAAGTCAGAGTTCAATATATTGACACTTGAATAGAACTGAGGTAGCCTTATGAGCTTTCCACCTGACCAAAAAAGTCACAAAAGATGTAATAATTACTAGCCAGGGAATGTTCCACAAAAATCTGCAAACTGGTAAATTTTGAAAGAATTACATGAAACTGAAATTTTTGGGAATTCTACAAGGAAAGTAAAACAGAAGCAAAATTTTAAGAATTTGGGTATACCACTCTACACCATTGCTATAGAACTGTATTTGTTGTTTTAACCCTTCAATCCCAAGATCTGAGTAGCAACTCTTGTAAGTGAAAGCTAGAATTGGTTTTGCATTTGGTTATGGGTCAGTTTTGAGAGTTTGGTATTACTATTGATCAATTTATCATATTTGATATTTATCAGTGCCCTGTTATTGTAAGAAAAAATTTCAATCTGATCACTCCAGGGAGTGATAGGGTTATAATCAACACAATTGAGAAAAAAATATTGTTTTATTGAATTTTGATTTTCTTCTGGGAACTTAAGTACCTAAACATTGACACTGCAAAATGATAAAAAATACATGCTTCTGACAGAAGAGTGCTGTTTTGTGACATAATATGAATTTCATTAGTGCAAATTACTCCAAAACAATGATAGCTGGAAAATGATTGGTTGAATGAATTTCCTTGCTGGTCATTCCTCAAGAAAAAAAGGTTCTAGTGGAATTGGTTTCTGCATACATGTACAAACTTGTTTCTCCAAAACTTCGTTTCCTCAGATTTTTCCCTCTTACTTAAACTTAATATCTACAATATACAAGTTACTCATATAATAGCACAGCTAGTCTCTGAACATCAGTTTAACCTGAACTGATTAGTTCATATTAATTTCTGTCTGTTCCTTTACCATCCATTTCTTGTCCATAAACTTAGTGATTTCAGTATTTACAATGTGATGTTCCAGACGATCTTTCCATAGTCTGTCAATCTGGGGAATGGCACACAAAAATATCAGAAATAATTCAGGGTTTTCAATAAGAATGGTAGCAGCAGGAGAATTGTGTAAAGTAACAAGAGAATATTCTGAAAGCACTCCATGTCTGAATTTAAAACTAGCTCAGGCCATCTTAATTTCACCGGAGAATTCACTGTAGTAGCCGGAGAATTCTTTGTAGTCGGCAGAGAATTCTCCGATCTCCAATGCCTAATGAACACCCTGTATATAATTACATGTACTTTGAATACATAATCTGATAAATTGTATCTCTCTTGCACTGACACGCACATACAGTATCTACACCCCTCTTGATTTTTAAAGGCATTTAGAGAGTGTCCCCTTGGCCTAGATTACAGAATGCCCTGCCACTTCATTTACATACTGAATATGCTTCACTGATCTTCAAAAGCATCTGACACAAGTAAATGAAGTGGCTGGGTATCCTGCAATTGCTCCTAAAGAAGTTCAAAAATTGTGTTAAAAACAATAATCAAAAAAGAAAGCAGTTCTGTTGTATCTTCATGTATTTAGCATACACTGATTTCTGATAAAAATTAATAGCAATTTTGGGTGCTAAGTGCTAAATTTATTCCCATTTTTATTAACTCACAACATATACTTGTTTGACAACACAAAGGATAGATTATTAAGTATACTGCAGTGCTCTACATAACATAGAAGTACCACATAACATTTTTTGACTTATAACCTTCAAAGACTCTTAAACCCTTAAAGCCCCAATATCAAAATTCATTTTATCCTACATGTTACTGTTCTCATATATTTTTTTTGCAGTACTAGTGAGGTGAAATTTTTAAAATACCAATACAACTCTTTGGTGATCATTTTTGTTATTCTCATAACCTGAATGGTTGATGAACAGTGAATATTGTAATGAGAGATTGGATGCTGGTTAAAAAGGAATCAAGTTACATGAAAGAAGAAAACCAAAAAAAAAAAACTAAAACAAGAAATCAAATGTCAAAACCCACCAGAGGATCTGTGTTCCACCCTATCTCTTGTGCAGATGTTTGTGGGAAGTCAAATTTCTTCACTGGTGTTTCATTGGACTTCTTAATAACTTCTAAAAAAGTGTCTGTAAAGAGGGCAAGTAAAAACAATGATGAACTGATATTCTGATTCAAATTATGACTAAAGATCCTTCCCAAGGAATGTCAAGCACTTGGTTGCATCCAGATTTCCATATCATGTACCCATACTTCATTATACAATTGCTGTAGCTGTAATCTAATTTGTTGTACAAAACAAAGAAATGTTTGTATGAGTTTGAGTGCTACCCTGAACATATTCAGCAACAGCATGCATAATGAAGTATGGGATGATGTGGAGATCCAATCCTTGGTTGTCTTTGTATTACCTGATTAATGCATGTAAATCTTAAGGTTGACTATTGTGATTTCAAGTCACATAGTAGTCTAAATTGTCACCACATTATTTAATTTCACTTGGACATAACAATAACCTAGCAAGGCCAAAGAAAGTCACCATAATTTTTTTTGAAGGAAATCAGCCCATGCTTAAATTTTGATGCTATTTGCAATATATAGTAACCAAACTTGGAAATACTGTAGATCACAATTCGTGAAAAATTTTCTAATTATTCAATGGCATTCTTTTTGCCAACGCCCAAAATACAACTTGACCTCACTTGACCACCATTTAAAAACAGAGGTAAAGTGGTAAATTCTCGACAGGAAAGCTGATTACCTTTCCAAGCTAACGTAAATCCTCCATCTTAGCTTTGCCCTGTATGTATTAACAAAGCTAAACAAAGGACTCGAAAGTATAAGACTTCTAGTTGATTGAAAGACTAGTTGTATCAAGCTAAGGATCAAGAGAGTTCACAAATAAGGAAGACAACGAATCTTTTATTATAAAAACTGAACTACGTGCGTGCACAAATACAATATTCTTAGTGCTAATGGGCACAGCGTTGAAGAGTTACACTTTCGTAGAGTCACAAGAGAATCACAGTAGACAAAATATCACATACCGTCTTCTTCACCATCTGCCGAATCGTGCAAAGAATTGGGCTTCCCAGTAAGCGTGTACACTGAAAAAGAGTTACGGGACGAACATATTTTGTCATTTATATGCGACTATGGATCTACCCTGATGAAAGAACGTAAAATTAATCGTAAAAGTACATGCTTAACGTTACCAACCATGCTGATTACATACTCACTTTTTTTGAACGGATTGATGCTGTAGTTAGTATATAATTTGTGATTTCGTTGCTCCTTCCTGATTGTTTCGCAGAGAATAGCATTTTGATGGACGTAGTTCACCTCGTTGCTTCCTTTAGCTGCCATTTCGTGTAGACGATCATACGAAGAATACAAGGAAAACAAAATGGCAGCCAAACAGCTATTGTAATTGCCATGGTAACTTGTTCATTCCCAGTACCTTGGTATACTCGGAAGGTGCGAAGGTTGAGAAGGGAAACAATGTGAGACTTCGCGATTTTTTGCAAGCATATTAACCCGCAAACAAATGTCGCTGTAATATGAATTTTATATTTTCATTATATATCTTATTCATATTTATCCAAAAGGGGCGATGAAGATTCGAGTTTATTATATAAAAACCGACGAAATACCAGGTGAGCTTTCATGCGAAAACATGATATCTCCACACGTGAAAAGATCACCGTTGCTATGGTTACATAATAAATTGCGCCTTTCTCAGCGGCCCCATTGAGAACAGCGCCTTTGTCTCGACAAAATTTCATCACTTTTGCAGAAACTGTGTAACTTTGTATCTCTGGTACTCTGCTGAACTGGTGCAAGGCCGAGTTACTTAACTAACAGAGAGCAAAGGGTTGTTATCGAGGGACTAAGTTCTTCCTGGACTGTCATCCCATCTGGTGTACCACAGGGTTCCTTCTTGGGCCCCCTGCTCTTTGTGATATCCATCAGTGATTTACCTGATGTAGTTATGGCTGGTAACACAATTGCCTTGTATGCTGATGACTGTAAAACATCTGGAGTGATAAATTGTCCATCCGACCACCAAGTTTTTCAATCTGATCTGGATAACCTGTACTCATGGAGTCAACAAAATCTTATGAACTTCAATGTGAAAAAATGTAAATTGATGCGTATCACCAAGAAGAAAATGCCTTTTCACGCTGACCTTCGGCTCAACAATAACACCTTGGAGGAAATATCGGAATTTCGTGATCTTGGTCTAGTCACTACTCTGAGTAAGCTGTCTTGGAATGCCCATGTCGATAAATTATCAAGCAAGGCAAACAAAATTCTAGGCCTCATCAAAAGAACATGTAGGGGTCTGAATGACCTAGCCACCTTAAGAACCTTTGTACTGTGCCTTGGTAAGATCCCAACTAGAGTACTGTACTGTTGTCTGGTCGCCTTATACAGCTAGATGTGTTGACAAGTTGGAAAAAAATTCAACGAAGAGCTACCAAGTTTATACTGAAGACAGATGACGAGTATGATACTAGAAGAGAAAGACTGAACTTGTTATCCTTGAAGGAGGACAGACGCTTTTTGTTTGATGTTTTGTTTTTTTATAAAATTTTAAATGAGTATATCAACATAGATATCTCTTCGTATATTGAATTTTATTCAGACTCTGAAAGGTACTCTCTAAGCTATAAAGGGGAAGGGAAGAACTTACCTTGAAGAAGAACTATGCAAGAACTAATACTTTTAAGTTTAGTTTTTTTAATAGAATAGTTGATATGTGGAATGCATTACCACTATCTGTGCGTCTTGCCTTAAGTATCTCTAGTTTTAAAAAGGATGTAAGGGATTTCTTATCTTCTAAAATTAAGTAACGAATCTAATATTTCATTAGTTATTTTATTTATTTCTTTACGTTTGTAAATGGTTATTAGGAGGGGTTTCTCAGGTGGTCCGTCTTGTATGGGGTCGTCGACTCTTTTGTGGACAATCCCAATGGCTCTGTTTTACTTTCTTTTATCTCTGATCTCAGTCTTTCTCTTTGCCTTTCTTTCTCTCCTTTTTTTTCCTTTTCACTTATCTCCTCTTGCTTCCTCTTAATTCTTATAACTTATTTTTAGAGTATCATCTTTATTTTATTGTAGTGATTTTGCTATTAAATTGTAATAAATAAATAAATAGAATGGTTGAAGAACCTTTGTATACTAAACTGAGTATTACATGCCCGTTTGTGAATACGAATTTTATCTTCTAACGTCAACCATGTTGTTCTTAGCAATCGCGCTTCGGGACTAAAAACAAGATAGGAAACCCTTGAGTCTTGAGAAAAAAAATGGACTCAACAGAATGACTAAACTCACTTTGAATAAGAGGACAAGTCTGCGGAATACGGCGAAAAATCGAAGTGATGGTCTTCAAAGTGGCGATACAAGCTTGCTTTCCTCGTTGTAGCATCCAGAACGAGGGCTTTTGACTGATAAATTTGCTGACCCATTGACAAGTTTTTCTTATCATAACCGATCATGTTACCTAAGCAAGCGTTAAGTCGTGTTTGAAAAAGACTTAAGAATGTCTTAGCCCCTTTGAGTTTGCCGCTGTAAAGTGCACGCATTTCGGACTTAGCAGTTCACACTGATGATTTTACTAAGTCGACTTAGAAAGCGTCTAAGACAGACTTAGTGATCAAGTATGAACCCAAGTTAAGTTATTAGGTGTAACCATAGCAAGTGTCATCATTTATCATGGAACGACCATATATACGAGGTAATAAAGAAAGCATCAAAAAAGCTACATTTTTTGATTTTATTAAAAAAGGGCCAAGGTATGTTGTGATGATTTAAAGCTGTTCTACACTACATGTATAAGATCTGTGTTGGACTATGCCGTGCCTGTGTTCTACTACTCCCAACCAAAGCACTTGACTCATGAGCTGTGGTCCGGGAAAACGGATGTCATGTAACCAACTGGACTTCGTGAATCGTGTAATTGATTATTTTATTCGATCTAAAAGAAAGGCAATAGTTTTGGTCATTAGATCTTACACTGTAGTTTGAACGAGAGAATACACAATATTAACTTAACAAATTCAGTATTAAGTGTTTACACTTACTTCTGTGACACTATCCAGTCCAATTACAAGCGTTCTTCTTAAAACACAGGTTAACACGAGTTAGCAAAAGCAGGTCAGCAAAACAGTCTTTTCAGTGAGAACGTGTCATCGAACTAGCTCGCTAGCTGAGAACGCGTGGCTTATCCTAATCATGCAATCAAACTTATCTGTCAATCATTAAATCAATAGTCAACAAACAGAACCTCATACGCAGTCCATTATGTCAAGGAAACTAGCCTGCAGAACAGGCGTGATTTTTTGCGTACTTCAGGCGACTCGCTTCTGTTCGCCTGAAATACGCAAAAAATTCACGCCTGTTCTGCAGGCTACAAGGAAAAAAGCTAGAACGTATACAGACGAGGACAGTAGCAATCACGTGCCCCACTCTTAGCTATGAATTTAATTAATCTTGCTAAATGAACATCATAGAAACTTGTGTAATGCACTTTTTAATGACATTCTTAACGATAAGAGCAACAGATTGCATCATTTACTTTCGCCATTACATAAATCAACCAGATATACTCTAAAACATCCAAGAACTTTTGATGTGCCTAAAGTAAAGACCAATAGAGCTAAGAACACTTTTATTCTCTCTTCAGGCGTTAACGTTAATACATCTAAGTCAATGTTACATTTTAATATTGTAAATAATTTTCATATCTTAGATTTTACTAATTAATTTTTTAAGTTTTAATTGTATATATCTATATTTTGAAATTATGACTTATATTATTTTGTACTTTATACGCAATTCAGCCTCTTGGCTGCAATGTATTTTCAATAAAGCATCTATCTATCCACCTAATCAAATTATGTCAATTGCTATCCCGCATCCCGCGGGATTTCACTCAGAGGAAATGTCAAAGACAACTTTTATTACCCGAATACTTTATTCACATGAGATGCGCCCATACATCAACACAAACTCGCCCTCCATTATCATCATTATTCGTATTTTTCAAATCCTCGCCGTACCAAATTTTAAGTGTCGCGTGCTTGGGGAGGTAGAACGGATTTGCATAATCGGTAAATACGAGCTCGTCCGAGTACTTGGCGTCGGTGAACGGAAGGTAATACCAAAGGCCGGTATTTTGGATATATCTAGAGACAGGGTAAATCAGAAAGTCGTTGCCGTCCGTTATAACGACATTTAGTGGGAAATTTTCGTTCCTTGGATGATGGTAGCAACCCCATCGGCTGTCGTATGCCATGTTTTGTGTACAGCGGACAGAACCTTTGACGTAAACCAATTTCATGGCGCCAACCATTTTTCCGTTTCCACGGTAACTAAAAATGCCGGGTTTCTGTCCGCGAGCGAACAAACAGACTGGAAACTGATTAATCTTTGCCCAGAATGCAACCGTTTGATTCGATGCAACTGCGGATCGTTAGAACAGAAAAATATAAAATAAATTAAAACGTCACTTTTTAAATATAAGCATAAGTAAGAGAACAAACATTTATGAATAAACGACAACGTGCTTGGGTAAGAAAAAAAGGTAAATTTACATTCAATTCTGTTCAGTAGATTTCCAATTACATAACATCAATCACATGACGTCAACCTCAGATGGGTAAGATAGAGCCACATGGAATAGTAAAATAATTACTGATCGTCATCCAAACCCATTGTTTTCTGTCTGTAATTATATCATCGAATGTCACCGTCCTTTTGTATTTCTGTGGAAAACAATAAGTTAAACAATTCATGGCGTTCAATCGATACTTTTTATTCAAGGTAACTGCCACATTAGCTATTGTTTTCATGAGCATAACTTGACATGTACGTGTGAAAAATGCAACCAGAACCGAGTTATTGACTGTTTGTTGTCAAGGTAGATTCAATTTGCATATTGCTCGACAAACACAGTTCTTTCTGAAAGTCAACTCATTGTTGTTTGGAATGATGGCGGAAAACGTCTGCGAAAGCAGTTCTGATCGAGGAAGAATTGTTTCTTACGTAGTCAACGTTTACTATTAAGTCGGATGAATGAGATGGTAAGTACTTTCTCAGTCCTTACAGTTCTTTGGTTTTGCTTAGTTGTGTGTAACCCGATGTTGTTGCTGTTGTTCAGGAATGGGTGTGTCGACGAGTGAAGGGCACAGAAAATGATCAGAGGATAATAACTTTATTCACTAAAGCATTAAAAGCGGATATGGACACAAATGTTCTTGACTTTGCTTAGTTCGTTTTCTAGTGAGACAGATAGTCATGTATTTTTCTAAATATTTTCAGTCCTAATTGTTTGTGTAACGAGGAGTATCGGTTGTTACCTCATTTTCTCGAAGGAAGTAGAATTGGGCGCTAAATATCTTTAAAGAATGGCGAGAGACGAGGAAGTGCTTCAGCAGTGGATATACGGATGTAAAGCATGCTGCATTATTAAAACCAAAACACGCAGCATTATTTTTAATAATGCAGCTTGTTATAGGTTTAATAATGCTGCGTGTTTTAATAATGCTGCGTGTCGATTTAGCACGTGTAAGATTACCCCTGATAATTTCCCTGCTACCAAAAAAGACCGCACCCGTTTTTCTCACACACTTGGTTTGCATTTTTTTCTCTCGGCATTCGATGATATAATGCAGACAGAAGACAATGGGTTTGGATGACGATCGGTAATTATGTAATAGATAATTACTGAGGCGAGCAGAACCAAAGTTCTCAATTTCTTCTGATGAAAGCGCACTGTGCCCAGAATGCATGTTCTCTAACATTCCCCGTTCCCACATCTGTAAGGGTGATTGATTGTCTTCAGTTGAAACTGGGTGATTGTTCATTTGCTGAATAAACTCATTTAAAGATCTATTGATCCTGGGAACCTAGACATGGTGAAGGCTGAATATATGAACATCATCCAATATGTCAAGAATGCTTTCATCTTCCATTGCCTCAAAAATACGTGCATAAGAGGCAAGCACCCCCGAGTAAACATCTCGATGAGCTCTTTCAACTCTGGAGTTGTGCACTGAGGATCCAGTGATGATGCTTCCTCTGCCTTCTCCACGGTGTTCTATCATGTATTGGCCAACATAAAAGTTTTCCATTCCATAGTCACAGCGAACACGTGAAGGTAGTCCCCACTGTTCCACTCCATTTTGGAACAAAGAGAGCACTGTATCAGCCTTGTTGTTGTTGCAGCAGGAAACATAAACTAACAATCTGGTCTTGCCATCGATGCAAACATGAGTGATCAATTTGTATCGTATAAGCTTGTGCCCCGAATCTATGTGCCAAAGGCTGTTAGGAGTTGGAACGAAATATTTTCTACGATGTATTGTCATTCTCCATCGCAAAGCAGTGCCAATGGGGTCAACACGGCGTAAACATTCACTTACTCTCCATCTTTGAATTCGTAATCCACGGCTTCTCAAAGCACCAATGAACCTCCTCCTTCCCATATTAGGGGTCAGGGGGCCTTCACGTGAGTTACCTGTTACACTTGCATAAATCTGATCTAATTCATCATCTGTTGAGTCTGAATATCGTTCAAATTCATCACTGAGCCCAAACTCCCTGCGCCTTCGCTGGATGGTAGAAACACTCACCTGCAGCATATTTGCTATTTTTTGCCAAGAGAAAAAAGTGAGCGCAAGTGTTCCAGCTGGTCCCTAGAGATGTCATAACGTCTCCGTCCAGGTCCAACCTGCGTTGTGGTCACAGATGTAGAGTAAGCAGTGCCCTGATCAGAATTTTCAGCCTGCTGTCTACTCTCTATCTCAACTGGCAACATGTTAATCATTTGAGCCACAGATTCGTTTAAATTCTGAAGGGGTGCTTGTATAGTACTTGTTGGTAACCCTGATGGGTTGGGGTCACCTCGTTCCAACTCAGCTAGCAACAAAGATAAAGTCCCTCTGGCATCTAGCAGATGATGTCTTGCTTCAACTATAGCATCGGTTGTTAAATTTCCATTCCCAGGAGTCAGGAAAAGCCGAAACACTGCCTTCAAATTTTGCAGAAATTTACGAAAACCGCGCTCATTTCTCTCTCGAACAACAACGCTTCTGGCCGCCATCTTGGAATTACCCTCAGGGGCAGTATGGGACTCCAATCAGCCCGCAATGGCGTATGGGATTTGCTAAGAAATTCGTGCATAGGAAAAAATAATTGATGAAAGGAATGAAAAATTTCCAGACAGGTAAAATTAATTCCAGACTTAGAAGAAGTACAAAGTGAAAGGTACAATATGCAAAAATAATTCGAAGAGTAGATATAATTATTTATAAGACACCACAAAATTAACTGAACAACACGTTTTATTAATTCAGTAGAGGTAAAAATAATTAATGCAATTTTGACCAGAACGGGCCCTCATAATTATCTATTATAACTACTGATCGTCATCCAAACCCGTTGTTTTCTGTCTGCAATTATATCATCGAATGTCACCGTCCTTTTGTATTTTTGTGGAAAACAATAAGTTAAACAATTTATGGCGTTCAATCGATACTTTTTATTCAAGGTAACGGCCACATTAGCTATTGTTTTCATGAGCATGACTTGACATGTACGTGTGAAAAATGCAACCAGAACCGAGTTATTGACTGTTTGTTTGTCAAGGTAGATTCAATTTGCATATTGCTCGACAAACACAGTTCTTTCTGAAAGTCAACTCGTTGTTTGGAATGATGGCGGAAAACTTCTGCGAAAGCAGTTCTGAGGAAGAATTGTTGCTTACGCAGTCAACGTTTACTATTAAGTCGGATGAATGAGATGGTAAGTACTTTCTCAGTCGTTACAGTTCTTTTGGTTTTGCTTAGTTGTGTGTAGCCCGATGTTGTTATTGTTGTTCAGGAATGGGTGTGTCGACGAGTGAAGGGCACAGAAAATGATCAGAGGATAATAATTTTATTCATTAAAGTATTAGAAGCGGATATGGACACAAATGTTCTTGACTTTGGTTAGTTCGTTTTCTAGTGAGACAGATAGTCATGTATTTTTCTAAATATTTTCAGTCCTAATTGTTTGTGTAACGAGGAGTATTGGTTGTTACCTCATTTTCTCTTGTTGTTACTAGGGAGTGAAAGATTTCGTGCGCCAATCTCATCTGACGAATGTCGGAGGTTTGAAGACAGTTCCGATGCTAGTCGAAGGAAGTAGAATTGGGCGCTAAATATCTTTAAAGAATGGCAAGAGACGAGGAAGTGCTTCAGCAGTGGATATACGGATGTAAAGCATGCTGCATTATTAAAACCAAAACACGCAGCATTATTTTTAATAATGCAGCTTGTTATAGGTTTAATAATGCTGCGTGTTTTAATAATGCTGCGTGTCGATTTAGCACGTGTAAGATTACCCCTGATAATTTCCCTGCTACCAAAAAAGACCGCACCCGTTTTTCTCACACACTTGGTTTGCATTTTTTTTCTCTCGGCATTCGATGATATAATGCAGACAGAAAACAATGGGTTTGGATGACGATCAGTAATTATCTATTACATAAACAGGGCCACAGTACAGTACTGTTCAGTAGCTTTACAAAGAATGGTCACACTGCATGGTTTGATCCACAGATGAAAAAGTTAGAACCACACTGTATAGTAAAACAAACAGTACTACGGCGCAGCACTGTTTAGTGGTTTTCCAAAGAAAAGGCACATTGCATGCATAGTTTGATCCACGGATGAAAAAGTTAAACCCGCCCCAGATTTATTATTCAAATCTCATGAAGTTTTTCTCAACTGTGTTTATTATTCCGGCACTGCGTAATTAATGTTAGTTTATGTTAATTATTTGACCTGTACCTGGTAAACTTTATTGACGAAAAAACCGAAGCAATAAAACAATGAATCAACGTGTCATTCAACCGGTGTATCAATAATTAAGGGAAATTTTAATCAAAGTTTTCAAGGTTTTAACTTGGGAATGAACCGTTGAAAACAACTACGCTTCATGCCTTCAATATTGAATTTGGTCCTATCTGTGTCCTATTCCATCTGTGGATCAAACCATGAAGTGTGATCATTCTTTGTATAGCTACTGAGCAGTATTGTACTGTGGTACTGTTTGTTTTACTATTCAGTGTGGTTCTAACTTCTTCATCATTCTGTGGTCAAACCATGCAGTGTGACCATTCTTTGTAAGGATACTGAACAGTATTGTACTGTGGTACTGTTTGTTTTACTATACAGTGTGGTTCTACCTTTTTCATCTGTGGATCAAACCATGCAGTGTGACCATTCTTTGTAAAGCTACTGAACAGTACTGTACTGTGGTACTGTTTGTTTTACTATACAGTGTGGTTCTACCTTTTTCATCTGTGGATCAAACCATGCAGTGTGACCATTCTTTGTAAAGCTACTGAACAGTACTGTACTGTGGTACTGTTTGTTTTGCTATACAGTGTGGTTCTACCGTTTTCATCTGTAGATCAAACCATGCCGTGTGATCATTGTTTGGAAAGCTACTGAACAGTACTGTACTGTGGTGCTGTGTTATTTTTTGTTACACAGCATGGTTCCAACTTTTTCATTTGTAAATCAAACTATAGCTAGACAACGCACGATTGCGGTACTATCCAACTGCGAGGATCTTTCATTTATTAAATTATGTACTATCCTTAAGGATAGAAACGGTTAAGACGTGTCAAGAGAATGAGAAAGCAAGTTTTATACATTGAAGCATTTAATATTCTCATCATAGTGAACAAAAGTCATAGCGAACAAAAGTCTACAGTTTGTCACTGCTCACTGAAGATGTGCATAAATATCCACGCATGCTCTCCCCACATTGTCAGAGTTTTTCCATTCTTTGAGGTCCTCGCCATACCAGATCTTAACTTCAGAGCGCGGTGTTAGGTAGAACGGATGGGCGTATTCGGTAAACACAAGCTCGTCGGAATGAAGCGCATCTGTGAATGGAAGATTGTACCAAAGCCCGCGATTTCTGATGTACCTCTCCGGTGGAAATATCAGGTTGTCGTTGTTGTCGGTTACGACAACGTTTAACGGAAACCTTGTGAAATTCCTGTTGTGGTAGCAGCCCCATCGACTATTGAACGCCCTGTTTTCTTCACATCGCACGTGACCCTCGCGATGGACCAGCTTCACAGCACTGAGTAGCTTTCCCTCACTTCCTAAATATCGTACAACGCCCGGTTTTTTCCCACGTGCTTGGAAACAAACTGGGGTTAGGTTGATTTGCTCCCAAACTGAAAACAGTGTCTGCTGTTGCAACTGGCCTAACATGTGAGAAAAAAGAAGGGTCGCCTTGGACTTTGCATTTCTTTCATCTCAGCTTACATTTCATCAGTGCCAAGCAGCGCGGCGAGAATATGTAATACGTCGCTGCCAAGGCAAAGTTTGCATCGTTCATTTTGCATGCAAATTTCCACATGCATCATGCCTTTGCCAGCAACTTGCATTATGCCTTAAAAGCAACAAGCGTAATACTTTCGCACGTAAAAGGTAATTATTCTGCCTTCCAATGCAACATGCATAATTCCTTGGCAAGCAACATGCATTATGAATTCCATGCAACATATATCATGCTGTACATGCAATATGCATTATCTCTTGAGGTCTTTTTGTTGCGATCCCATAAAATGAAATGTTTACAGGGTTGCCATCCATGGATCTCATAAGCGAAATTCCAATGACACGCCATCACGCTCTCGACGTAAATTCAAAATGGACATGCGATCAAAATGGGATCAACTCAACGGCAATTTACGCCAGAAAAGTTGGAAAGCCACTGAACAGTACTGACTGTACTGTGGTACTGTTTTATTTTACTTTACAGTGTAGCTCTAGAGCTACATTACGGTGGCAATGTTTGCTAATCTATACAAGCTATGGTTTAACCTTTTTTACCCCGCACCGATGTAAATCCATCTATCAGTCAAGATATTTTATTCTTTCAGGCGCTACTTTTTTTGTTTTGAAAATGGAAAGTTGAAGTGTTTCATATTTACGTGCTAGCTTTAGCGGATTGAGTGTGTACTGGGTTTTAATTTAGTACGAGCTCTGTGCACTAAAAAATAAAAACACAGGTATGACAAATAGATTCGAAAAGTTATTGCCCGAAACAAATTGACAGTTTGCAATCGACTAACAGGGTGATACGTTAAGTATCGCTTCAGTTGAACTGTTGTAACAGCTGGTAAACTTGTCCGTCCATTTCTAACTGATATGAAATGAAGATTTGTCAACTTTCGGATATGATTTTTTTAGAAAGATTGACCTTTTACAAACTACAATTAAAAACTGGAACCCTTTCAAAACCGTTTTTACACGGAGCTGAAAATCGCGCAGTGTTCTTTCAAAGTTGAAACTTAACCAACAGTACCATTATGCGATGCTGTTTGATTTACTACTGTGGTTCTAACTTTCTCATCTGTGGATCAAACCATGCAGTGTGACCATTATTTGGAAAGCTACTGAACAGTACTGTATTATGGTACTGTTTGTTTTACTATACAGTGTGGTTCTATCGTTTTCATCTGTGGATCAAACCATACTGCAGTGTGACTATTCCTTGGAAAACTACTGAGAAATAGTGTACTGTGGTAGTATTTGTTCTCCAGTATGACTCCTACTCTACCATCTGCTTATTCTGGAGGCTTTTTCTAAATAAATGTTTGTAAGTTATATCACCACCTACCCGGCAGCATTCATACATTACTGATATAACGAACATGAAGGGAACGCAAGAAAATCTGAATACATGTGCGACCACGGTAATTTGGGAGAAAAGATTGCTCCAATTTCCAGCAAAGTTTATGGAACAACGACAAAAGTGACAATCAGAGCAGATAATTTTGAGATCGTTCTTATCCTGTAGCTGTTTAAACAACACATTAATGCTGAACAAACACGAACACCTCTACCATAAACGTCTTAAAGGATTACTCGTTTCTCAAACGCTTAACTATAAACATTCGACTCGGTTGGTTGTTATGACAATTGACTTCTTAGAAAGAAAACATTGCA
>OX453282.1:4262500-4308688 GCA_949710005.1 Ricordea florida | reverse complement strand
TATATATCTATATTTTAAAGGTGTCCGTTCGCAGGCCAGGTTACCTGGCAATAGTAGCGCACTTGAGAACTGCTGAACCGCCATTTCGAATTCGGTGATGCCTTTTTGAAAGAAATGTAAATTTTGTGGAAACCGATTTCACTCGTGCTGGAAGTACATCCCAGCAAGATGATCTCCGAGATATTCAAGAAAGATTAGCTCGAGATCGTCGCCGAGTAAGTTCGAATACCGTGAAAATCAACACAAGGAAAGCACGACTCAAAGCAGGGATAGAGAAACGACAGCGGGGAGAATAACGACAGACATCCGTCATCGCAGCAAAGACAAAAACTGCTCGCCCTAGAAAAAGCCAAACGAAACAGCAGGGAAAAGGACCAGGAATTCAACCAAGTTAGTTTGGAATTTGAATGTGTTATTGATAGAAATACAGAACATGAGTGAACGGTTACCGATAACGAAATATATTAGCGTACTAAATTTAGCAAAACGGCTTAGAAGGGAAACCGAGTAGAAACAACTTCAACGATTGGAGATGTCTCTGGAAAATAATTCTATTAGTCTAAAAACGGAATCGGAAGATGACCAACAGATTACAAGAGAATGTAAGTAGGTATTTTTCATATTAAAACGATAGCGTTTCCATTTTGAAGAAATTCCCAACACAGAGAGTTACAGTTGTTATAACAATCATTTACAACGATGTGATCTGATATCATTGCAACAGTGAAAATATTGTCAATTTTCTTGATCTAGCAGTTATGTTTAGCATTTTCAACAGAATATATACCCAGTGTCACTATAAAGTACTGGTTCTGCAATATCATCAGTGAACAATGCGATCATTTGAAAATAAAGCAAATGTTATAACTTACTTCTGAGTAGTATTTCTCTTTGCTATATATATATATATATATATATATATATGTATGTATGTATTCTCTGATTGGAAGGTTTCAATAATATTACGCATAGACAGCAAATTTCATAGCCTTTTCACAATGGGTCAGTTTTACCTTAGAGTTCAAGGACCCCCCCCCCCCCCCTTAATAATATTGCAATCTAAAAAACCTGGCCCATTTCCCACAAATGAAATGTTAATTCAAGCCGTAATTAAGATATTAACCTTGTCACTTTCTGCTGTTTACTTCATTTTTATGATGTCAAATATCAATATTTAATAACAACTACAACATACAGTTAACATTTTACGTTGGAAAAACTTTATAAAGAATAAAATAAATTTTGTAATGCCAAAATGTTTGTGATCTTTCTCACATATTCATTGCAAGTGTGCTGTATGTAGTAACAAGTGTTTCAAGTTTTTTAAATGCCCTATGCTTTCAATAATGATTTTCCACACAAACTTTATTGACAAATAACCGCACTAGATTCTAAGCCTTTAAGAAGAAATGGTATTGTTTGGTGCTGTTTTGATTACTACCACCTCTGATGGAAAGCCTATTAAGAAGATTTTTGTATTGCTTGTAGTAGTAGAGTAACAATACCTTTACAAAGGTTAGGACATGCATCCCACCCCATAAAAGTATATTATGTTTAACGTAAAAAATATAACAATAGTAATAATAATAATATAAATACCAGTTATAATAATAGTAATGATAATAATAATGATAATAATATAATGATAGTGCTTCTCATTACTATATATCATTGGTAACAGTTCAATTCCTCTGGCTGCCATGACTTTTTCGATGAAATGCCATCCTTATATTAAATCTTTCTTCTGCAGTTTTTATAATAGAAATTTGCATATATTCAAAATAATATAATCTTCTCTTGTTGGGTATGGATATTTTGCCTGTTTCTGTAACAGCACAATTAAACTTTCATGTGGTATATACTTTTGACTGATTGATGTTGATTTCACATTATTTTTTTACAGGAGTACATAGTGCAGCAATCTTTTTCAACATATTTAGATTTCAATAACTCTTTCTTACATGTATTGTTTTTATGATATGACCTAAAAGTAGCGCAACCACATACTATACAGTCGGCACTCACTATTACCAAACCTTTATTCAAAGCTTTTGTAGAATCCAATTGTTTTACCCCCAATTTTTATTTTTTGGATGTAATGAGATTGTATCTCACACTTCTGTTGATATGGCATCTCTTTTGAGGGAAGAGGAATTTTTCTATCTACCACTGGGGGTACCATTGCAACTGAAGAGAGTACACAAATTGAAACATGCACTATTCATAATGCTCTCAATTGTGGATACCTAGCAATGAAATACTGACTGCAGTAGACAATAAAATATCTAATCAGAAGATTCTTCTTACAATGAATCTCATGCAATTATAACCAAAAAACATAAACCAAAAATAATTGAAGCATTCAACTCATCCTCAGTGCAAGAACATATTGTGTTTAAAAGGGATGTACAACAAAGAAGACAAAGCAGTAGAGATTAAAAATAAAAAAAAAACAGGTTTTTACACCATGGTAAACACAAGCATTCATATCAACTCTTTAAGACTTCACCTGCAAAAGATTTACAATCATTTTCAATTTGTGTTAAGTGAATATTGTGGTACTTCATTGACTCTGTATTCCCTGTCAAGACAATAAATAATTTTACTTCTATTCTCTCTGGTGCAATCTCATTGGCAGTGAAAGAGCTAAATGAAGGTCAATTTTTAAGCACTGTGTTGACCGGTATACTGATCATGTAATTTGCACCAGGTGTCACTAATTATGTACCAAACACAGCATAACAAATAAAATAATGGGGACTACGCTGATATAAAAAATAAAATATAAAAGCATTGTGACTTCTTCAAAAACTAGCTTCGCGAGGTTTTTGCGGGAGTCGTATTTCTAGTTCCTCGCGAAGCGAGGCCGAAGGCCGAGCGTAGCGAGGTTACTAATCGTGTCGGTTCCGGTCAGACCACGTGGCTCGCAAGCCCGAGTAAATCGAGCCGAGAGTTTTTATATATGTATATATATATATATATCTATATTTTAAAGGTGTCCGTTCGCAGGCCAGGTTACCTGGCAATTTTAACGCACTTGAGAACTGCTGAATTTCCGCCATTATTCGGTGATGCCTTTTTGAAAGTAATGTAAATTTTGTGGAAATCGATTTCACTCGTCCTGGAAGTACATCCCAGCAAGGTGATCTCCGAGATATTCAAGAAATATGAGCACAAGATCGTCGCCGAGTAAGTTCGAATATCGTGAAAATCAACACGGGGAAAGCACGACTCAAAGCCGGGATAGAGAAACGACAGCAGGGAGAATAACAACAGCCAAGACAACAACTGATCGCTCCAGAAAAAGGCAAACGAACCAGCAGGGAAAAGGACTAGGAATTCAATCAAGTTAGTTTTGAATTTGAATGTGTTATTGATAGAAATACAGGACATGAGTGAACGATTACATAACGAAATATATTGGCGTAGTACATTTAGCAAAACGACTTAGAAGGGACACCGAGTAAGAACGACTTCAACGATTGGAGATATCTCTGGAAAATAATTCTATTAGTCTAAAAACGGAATCGGAAGATGACCAACAGATTACAAGAGAATGTAAATAGGTATTTTTCATAATAAAACGATAGCGTTTCCAGTTTGAAGTAATTCCCAACACAGAGAGTTGCAGTTGTTATAGCAATCATTTATAACGATGTGATCTGATATCATTGCAACAGTGAAAATATTGTAAATTTTCTTGATCTGGCAGTTCTGTTAAACATTTTCAACAGAATATATACCCTGTGTCACTATAAAGTACTGGTTCTGCAATATTATCAGTGATCAATGCGATCATTTCAAAATAAAGCAAATGTGATTACTGAATTCTGAGTAGTATTTCTCTTTGCTATATATATATGTATGTATTCTCTGATTGAAAGGTTTCAATAATATTGCGTAGAGACAACAAGTTTCATAGCCTTTTCACAATGGGTCAGTTTTACCTTAGAGTGCAATGAACCCCCCTCCCCTGATAATATTGCTATCTAGAACCCCTGCCCTTTTTTCACAAATGAAATGTTAATTCAAGCCTTAATTTGAAAAGTTAGACATAACATATTAACTTTGTTACTTTCTGCTGTTTACTTTATTTTTATGATGTCAAATATCAATATTTCATAACAACCACAACATGCAATTAACCTTTTACATTGGAAAAACTTTATAAAGAAGAAAATAAATTTTGTAATGCCAAAATGTTTATGATCTTTCTCATATATTCATTGCAAGTGTGCTGTATGTAGTAACAAGTGTTTCAAGTTTCCTAAATGCCCTATGCTTTCAATGATTTTCCACACAAACTGTATAGACAAATGACTGCACTAGATTCTAAGCCTTAAAGAAGAAATGGTATTCTTTGGTGCTGTTTTGATTACTACCACCTCTGATGGAAAGTCTATTAAGAAGATTTTTGTATTGCTTGTAGTAGTAGAGTAACAATATCTTTACCAAGATTAGGACATGCATCCCACCCCATAAAAATATATTATGTTTAACGTAAAAAATATAACAATAATAATATCAATACCAGTAATAATAACAGTAATGATAATAATAATGATAATAATATAATGATAGTGCTTCTCGTTACCATATGTCATTGGTTACAAGTTCAATATCTTTGCCTGCCATGACTTTTTCGATGAAATACCATGCGTATATTAAATCTTTCTTCTGTAGTTTTTATAATAGAAATTTTCATATATTCAAAATAATGTACTATTCTCTGTTTGGTTATGGATATTTTGCCTGTTTCTGTAACAGCACAATTAAACTTTCATGTGGTATACAGTTTTGACTGATTGATGTTGATTTCACATTATTTTTTTACAGGACTATGTAGTGCAGCAATAATTATCAACATATTGAGATTTCAGTAACTCTTTCTTACATGTATTGATTTTATGAGATGACCTAAAAATAGCACGACCACATACTATACAGTCGGCACACACTATTACTAAACCTTTATTTAAACTTTTTGTAGAATCCAATTGTTTTACCCCCAATTTTTATTTTATGTAATGACATTGTATCTCACACTTCTGTTGATATGGCATCACTGGGGGTACTACTGCAACTGAAGAGAGTACATAAATTGAAACATGCACTATTCATAATGCTCTCAATTGTGGTTACCTAGGAATGAAATAATGACTGCAGTAGACAATAATATATCTAATCAGAAGATTCTTCTTACAATGAATCTCATGCAATTATAAGCAAAAAACATAAACAAAAAATAATTGGAGCATTCAACTCATCCTCGGTGTAAGAACATATTGTGTTTAAAAGGGATGTACAACAAAGAAGACAAAGCAGTAGACTCAGACTAAGAAAATAAAACTAAAAAAAGCACAGGTTTTTACACCGTGGTAAACACAAGCATTCATATCAACTATTCAAGATTTCCCCTGCAAAAGATTTACAATCATTTTCAATTTGTGGTAAGTGAATATTATTGTGATACCTCATCGACTCTGTATTCCCTGTCAAGATAATAAATAATTTTACTTCTATTCCCTCTGGTGCAATCTCAGTGGCAGTGAAAGAGCTAAATGAAGGTCAATTTTTAAACACTGTGTTGACCGGTATACAGATCATGTAATTTGCACCAATAAAATAAAATATAAAAGCATTGTGACTTCTTCAAAAACTAGCTTCGCGAGGTTTTTGTGGGAGTCGTATTTCTAGTTATGTTAAGACGTTGGTGTGATATCCGAATGGACTTTTACTGACTTAATAAAATGTAGATGTAGATGTAGATGTAGATGTAGAATTCACCGACCCGACTTTTCGACACTCCTGTCTAGTGACTTCTTCAGTGTTAATTGGGCAATAGATCAGACACTAGACAGGAGGTCAAAACGCCGGGTCCGTGAATTGTAACTTTTTAAGTTACATTCATTATTTCAAACCAGCGAAGCATCAGCTATGTTTGATTGCCTACCAGTTGCCTTTTGTACCTTTTTTTCAACGGCTTGGAGTTAATCGCCATAATATACCGGATTTCTAGAGCAGTACCTTTTCTACGAAACTTGCATCGCGTTTCGATTTCTCTGTTTTTCCCGTGAAAAATTTTGCCTTTGTGTCAAACCTACGATCTTCCGATTTCTACTTCTGACGCTCTACTACTGAGATACAGGACATTCGTGGAAACAAGGCCATTAAAATTGGTTCATGGGACAACCATTGCACGCTGCTATGATTTGACTCTCTCCCAAATGAAGTCACTAGGCAATGAGCCAATCAAAAGTAAGATAAGGTTTTACTACTTTCGGTCTCTAAAAGAACTATCGTCACTTCGTTTGGTTTTAACATGGACGCTCACAGCTCCTCTAATTCGTCGCCAGTTCGTAACTTCAATCCACATTTTAAAATTCGACGCGCTACCAAGATGGACGTTCCTTCCATTGCAAAAATGATTAAGGTAAGAAATGTTTGTTTCCAAAGCTACTTTGACTCGGAACAACCTACACCTTGACGATTGCACTCGACAAACAGCTGCTGAAATTTTAAATTCTAAATTCTACATTCGTTGCTGTTTTAGATTTGTCAGCATAGTGGCACGGGAAGCTAAATGTTTTATTACCAAACAACAACAACAACAACAACAAAAAAAAAAACGTTTAACTTTGCAATGTAATATATTAATACAAAAAAGAAGTAGTGTTTACTCAGGATAACTAAAACGTTAATCGAGCTGAGTAATGACTCACAGAAATTTAAGAGATACCTCTGTTTGAAAAGTAGCCGCTATGTAGTTTGTTTGATCAAGCGAGATATCTATGTACAAACATCACTCCTTTCGTATGTCTTAAAACTAATTTTCATCAGTGATTAATCCTTAACGATAATTCAATATCTTAGGCTCAAAGTATTTAAAGTCCAATTTCCAACATGAATTGTGCACCTAAACACCAGAATTTGTTCTTTCTTCAATTTTGTTCGTTAGCTGTCAAGCACTTTTCAATGACTCTCTACCAAAATCAAAATTGCGAATTACAACTTTTAAATTACAGTCAATATCTCAAACCAGTGCAACATCAAACTACAGTATGGTCGTGAACCTGGTTGCAATATGCACATTCCTTTTAAGAATCGAAATTCTATTCGCCATATGACTGATTCTGTCTCTACCAGAAGCAGTCTAGGGATGTGGTGCACGTTTCTTTAACTTTTCATCCCAGGCAAGTACACTGAACTGAATCGAAAAGCAAGAAGTTTCACCAGTTAACAATATTAGTGTGATGATGTTCGCTGTTCATACGAAGCTAATTTTTTTCAAATGTAATTTTTTCAATTTTTTTTTATTTTGAACGGCATCCAGTTTACCGTGTGGAACTATTGTTTTAATTTCTGTACTGTAGTTAAAATCTGCTGGTAAAAAAAAAACAAGTGCCAGCTCCAAAGCAAACTACTGGGCCATACATAACTGTGCAATCGTTTATTTTGATTCGTTTTTGTGAAGAGTTCAAAGCTCTGCAGACAAATCAATGTATCGAGTGTTGAAAACGGTTGGAATTTCATCAGAAATTTTAAATATCTATGAGTGCAATGTGACGCTCCTTGGGGTGCAACTCACAGTTCAAACATATTGGTTGACACAAGACAACTTAATTAGAATTTCAACCGAAAAGCGGTTAGACTGAGAGGTAATGAAAGGACGTTTGAAATAAAGAAGCAATCAATTATGTCATATTTACTGCCTTTCCGAAAATTCTTGAAAGGTTGAAATTAACGGCAATTTTATTAATGCCAAACTTTGATTTAACCAAAGCTATTATTTTTTAAAATGCTAGCGCTATCTGTGCGAAGTCACAGAGTTCATATAAATGTCACTGTGTTGATATGAATATTTGTCTTTCTATTATTCATGATAGCTATTAAAACGGCGTGAGCACCTGACGGATTTCATCGATTTGATTTGTTAAATACATTCAGTATACACGAGTTGAGAGTTTTGTAACAGCCTAACAGCTACTAACATATCTAACTTATTTACTTCCCAATCTAATATCCATTCACATAATAGAAGATCATTTTCAAAAGGTGATTATTATTTTAAACACTCAAGGTTAGACAAACAGTCTTTTTCAAAATATGGTGTAAAAATCTGGAATAGTCTACCGTGTGAAATGCACCAAATGTCCAAAAATAACTTTAAAATCAAGGACAACGACACTTAATACTTTCCGAATACTTTCAGAAGAAAATGATTATATTAATTTACCCGAATTAATAGGAAAAATTTCTTGAAAACTAGGCTATTACATTTGCAATGTACATGCTTGTACTGAACTTAATTAAATTGGATTCGTTTTTATTTACTTATTTAACATTTTCTCTTCTTCTGTATTGTGAGGAAAATTTTTAAAAAAACTGGTGCTGCGTCGGTGAGGAATTGAAACACAAGAAATTGGGTAAGTCAAACGAATTGATTAAGTAAAGGGAGGTGCTGACGTTTCGAGCGTTAGTCCTTCGTCGGAGCGAATAACGAAGGGCTCCGGCTAAAGACTAACGACGAAAGGCGACGATGCGCTGCATTCGCTCCGACGAAGGGCTAAGGCTCGAAACGTCAGCACCTCGGACCCTTTTACCCTACGGTGGTATAACTTATTTTATCAATTCGTTTGATTATCCCAATTTCTTGTCTTTCTTTTCTAGTCTTGCTTGTGAGCTATTTGTAATATATAATGTATAACATACGTGTAATCACTGCTCGCCTCGACTAGCTAATCTGCTAACCACGAGCAGTGGATATTACTTCATGTAAAATTCGCTATAATTAATAAACAGAAACAGAACAGTTTTCTCCATTCTCATCAACTGTTAGCTTGACTTTGTAAAACTATTATCGGGAGAAGCTAGACAATGAGCAGGTTACTCCAGAGAGTAAACAATATACCTAAACAAAAATACGTTAGATAGCGTATATTTGTCTTGGAAGTGTGGACGGATAAGAAAAGGAACATTATTTAACTTTCACTTCGTCTGTTCGCTAATTACGTTATAACAGGGTCTAGCGGAGTTCCTTGGACAGCCAGAGAAGTTAAAGATTGGGGAAATGGGTATGTGCATCAATTCCTTAGTGAAACTTCTACTGCAAAAGTAAACTCTTAAGGTGCGAAGAATTCTGCAGATGGACATCCATCCGAGACATCTGCATCTGTAATATTAATTACAACATCGCCGAATTGAGTTGTTGTTTCAGTGGTAACGAGCTTTTAAAAGAGTTTTCTGCCTTTGGCGTACGATAACTATTGTCGCAAAAATTTTGTCTTCTTGGGCTCATATGTTGATAACTGAACACAGTGTTCCATTTTAGAGCTCCTTCGTGATGGGTTTGGAAAAACACCGCTGTTCCACTGCATTGTCGCTGAGGAGGTTCGGCATGTTTACGAAGGTAAGCCTACAAGAAACTTACTAAAAAAAAAACAACAGATTCTGACATAAACTTCTTACTGGGTAAGCTTATTGACAATAATGACCTTTATTTGAGTGTCAACTGTATTTAGCACAGGAGTACTAATTGGGGACACTGTAAAGCAGAAATGAAATGATATCAAAGCATATTAAATTAAATCAATTAAATCAAATGTTGGTTTTTGTGGAGAGAGGAAAACCGGAGTACCCGGAGAAAAACCTCTCGGAGCAGAGTAGAGAACCAACAAACTCAGCCCACATATGACGCCGGGGCTGGGAATCAAACCCGGGCCACATTCATGGAAGGCGAGCGCTCTCATCACCACGCCAACCCTGCTCCCGTGACCACTACGAAAAAAGCTGTTTACCATCAAGGCATTAATTTTGAAAATAAATGAATAGATAAATAAATTAATAAATTAATCAATAAAAATCAGCGAATTAATAAAGAAGAATATTTCAGCAGGCAGCGTCCTAACCGTAAGATGATCTTTAGGTTGGTCCCAGACTCAGAATCAAATTGAGACTAAAACGTTGCCGAATTAACTGAGTGTAAAGAAAATGATTACACGGAGTAATTCACGTGACAAAAAGGCACATAGATTAAAGAAACTTTTAAAATAAAATTACTTAATTAAGGCAAGGATTATAGTCCCAACTAAAAGAATAATCTGTGATGACAACAGTTAACATTTGGTTCGAGGTGCTCAAATTAAATGTAGGTACGCAATACGTGTATAGGTTATTTGGCACACCAAGACTTATGAGGGACAATGCCACCGTTAGCGACTTTAGTCATTACGATTTTTTTCCACAAACACTTAAGAATGAATCGACGTGATCTATTTCAGACGCGAGGGTTCGACTCGGCAGAAGAAACGTGGCGATGCAAAAACATCAAGAAATTTTGGGAATGGTCATCTATTTCTTTACCTATTCTACATGGGAGGGATCAGCGCTTTATGTGGAAGACATTTTTGTTCTGCCAATGGCTAGAGGTGAGGTAGAGGCGAACTCAGGCAGGGGGATCTCGGTGCAATAAGCGAAATTCTTACTAGAATCACTATAAACTAGAAAATATTGTGCAGCTTGGGAGAACCACAAGAAGGAAATGGTTACTAAGAGATTCTTGCTCATATCGTCGTAATCTCCAAATTTCAAGTCTGAGTAACATTTCCATAAAGCGCTTGAATCTCAACTTTTATTTGAGTTTGCACGCATTTTTCGATTTAAGCCATTTAGGTCGAAAACAGGGTAGCATTTTGGACATATAGTAAAAAAGCCCTATAAATGGTTATGTGTTCTAGCAGTTTTGGCAGACATTCCTTTTAAAGGCATGTAGCATGTTTAATGTGGGAACGAACTCGAGTGTGAAAATTTGGTTTAAGTTTAAAACAGGTTATTGAAAATCGCAAAATTTGGTCTGAGACAGGGCAAGCGTCCTAAGAAGGACGCCACATAACCCTACCAATAGGAACCTAACACAATCCAATATTCTTTGGAATACATCCTCCCGAAGAACTGTAAACATACTTAGCATAGTCATATAATGCTCCTCGGCGTACCCGAATATGAACTTGAATCTATATTTGCGGCTGTCCTTTTTTGACGTTTACATTTTATTGTATCTCGTTTTTAAGAACAAGGGATCGGAAGAGCTTTGATGGAGGCTGTATGTAAGGTATACAACTCTTGTATAATTGTGTGCCGTGTTGCGCTATGTACACAAGATGAAAAGTAAAATCGAGAATAAAACCTGAGTGTAAATTTTAGTGATACAAAACACTTCCTGGAATTTCAATTGAGCGTTAGTCTTTGCATTGAGAATAAGAAGAACCGCATGCATGAGACTATGAAACCCCAATATCAATTTTCATTTTCTCCTAACTGTTCTCATATATTTGTTATGGTACTAGTGAGGAGAATTTGTTTAAATCAGGAGCCGATTACTTGCAGCCTCCATATGTGCTGTACTCTTGAATCAACCCTTTCCTGTAATGAATTATTTTTAGAACAGGCTTTTCCGCGAAAATACATTGTTTCCGAGGACGTCTGCATTTCCTCCCCCCCCCCGCCCCCCACGCTTTCCGCTATTGTTGTCAAGGGTTCTTCAGAACACAAAAACATATGTAAATGAGCATGACTAAACTGCACTCTGATTGGTTATTACGCATTAGGGTGTGACAAATTTTCCGCGAAGACTATTTCTATAAATAGCTTTTCATCTGAAAGTGTTGACTCCAAGGGCTTGCATGGGAGATGCAGGTTCCTAATAATCGGCTCCTGGTTTAAATCTCAATACAACTCATTTTTTGGTGACCATTTTCGTTATTCTCACAACCTGAATGGTTGATGAACAGTGAATATTGTAATGAGAAATTGGATGCTGGAAACTGCTTAAGGGGTTGAACATGTTTAAATGTTCTTTAGTTAAACATGGTTTAAAATTGTTTCCTTTATAAAAGCTGCTTACTGACTTTGTCGCCTACAAATTTAGCACAAATATAAAGAATATCTTAAAGATTACTTGAATCCTGTGTTACCTATTTTTTTCGTTTTAGGGACCGTTAATTTTTTACGAGGGAGGGAAGCTGGTGTGATTCGGGAAGAACCATTCAAAAATTGCGGACCCAGCCCCTCAACCTGCCATATTTTTCACACGGCCTACCCCTTGAAACAGCGACTTCATTGATGGCATGGGCTCCTGTTAAAAAATTATGCCATTTCAAAGTATTGCGAAAATGTTTCAGGTGACCTCCCCTTTTCCCTATATTTTTGGGATGCTTCCCCCGCGAAAGTCGTTTTTTTTCGCATCTCCCCCCCCCCCCCCCAAATCCAACCAGCCACCCCTCCCCAGTAAAAATGAACTGTCCCTTAAATCCTGGTTTTACTTAACACATTTAGTTGGTGAGGAATGGGGCAAAAGAGAATCCACTCCCAAGTTTAAAAGTTCAATCTGGTGAGCAACCGTACATCTGTCCTTTGAGGTCGGGGTTTAGTTTATCACCGAGAACACAGTTTTCTTTGTCGCTTGTGCCTTTTCATATTCCATTCCAAATACTCGGACTAACGCTCAGTTAAAACGTCATGAAGTGATTTGCAGCACTAAAAGTTACTTCAAAGCAAGAGAAACTGAGGAAAGAGAACATAACCCCGTCTGATATGATAAGGGGACAGAATCTATTTCAGCGCGAAATCTATTTATATCTCGTTCCATGGCTGCGCGGTTTCCCAATACCGGAAGTGGAAAGTCGAGATCAAACGAAACAAGATCCCCATGGCGCATTGAAATTACAACCACGTGATGAGGTCATCAGCCATTGGTCAGTTAAAATAGTTTCCGGATCCAAAAATAGATTCTGTCTCCTTATCATAGTGATAGAACCTAGTATGGAAGATGCGTTCTCTTTCCTCATTTTCTCTTGTGCCGACCTATTCATTTCAACTTACAGTAATTAGAACTAAGTTCATTTTTCTGTTTGACATCTCTGCATTAGGTCGCCAAGTTACACGACTGTTGCCGCATACAGTGGGTTTCTCCTTATAACAAGAGAACTCAACGTTTTTACATGAAGTTAGGAGCGATAAGCATGTCGGAATGGTTGCTCTTTCGCATGGATAAAAAGCAAATCGAAGAGCTGTCTTCAAGGAATGTACTAAACAACGACGTGAATTGCGAAAAAGAATTTTTGAAGATGAGTCTTCTAGATCTCGAGAACGAAGTTTCGCAAGAAGGCGAATGAGTTTTGTGATGCGAAACATATCATGAAACTATTATAGTTAATGCTTTGAGGACTTTTCTAAGTAAATAATGAATGATCACATTGTAAGGTTTGATTAATAAATAAAAAAGAACAGTAAACTAACAGGACCAACAATGCATTACTGTCCACTAGTTTTCCATTTCTTTGAAAGCTGCTAACAGTGTTTCGTTTACTATAAATTTCTTTCGGCCACCCAGGAAATTTTTCTTAATAAATTTTCCCAATGGACAATACATGACCACAATGTGAGCTTCGGTTAATGATAAACGGAACAGATAAACCAACAGTACCATAGTACATTACTGTCGGTCAGCTTTACTGCACTAGAATGAAGCTCTAACCATTCGATGCAGCCATTTCTTAGACTGAGCTACAAACAATATTTCACTTCAGCACCATAATTTTCTTTCAGGGAAACGGTATAAATTTTAATCAGCAGTCAAACGAGAAAGCAAAGCAGTCAGACTAGAGAGCAAAGCAGTCAGACTAGAGAGCAAAGCAGTCAAACTAGAGAGCAAAACAGTCAGACTTGAGAGCAAAGCAGTCAGACTAGAGAGCAAAGCAGTCAAACTAGAGAGCAAAGCAGTCAAACTAGAGAGCAAAACAGTAAGACTAGAGAGCAAAGCAGTCAAACTAGAGAGCAAAGCAGTCAGACTAGAGAGCAAAGTAGTCAGACTAGAGAGCAAAGAAGACAAACTAGAGAGCAAAGCAGTCAAACTAGAGAGCAAAGCATTCAGACTAGAGAGCAAAGCAGTCAAACTAGAGAGCAAAGCAGTCAAACGAGAAAGCAAAGCAGTCAGACTAGAGAGCAAAGCAGTCAGACTAGAGAGCAAAGCAGTCAGACTAGAGAGAAAAACAGTCAGACTAGAGAGCAAAGCAGTCAGACTAGAGACCAAAGCAGTCAGACTAGAGAGCAAAGCAGTCAGACTAGAGAGCAAAGCAGTCAGACTAGTGAGCAAAGCAGTCAAAACTAGCTGTGGTTTTTAATGTTGTAGAGCAATATATACGGAAGCGGCGTTAAGTGATTTAGAGGTATCTTAAATAGGTTATTAAAATGGAAGAATACTAGAGAGCAAAGCAGTCAGACTAGAGAGCAAAACAGTCAGACTAGAGAGCAAAACAGTCAGACTAGTGAGCAAAGCAGTCAGACTAGAGAGCAAAGCAGTACAACGAGAAAGCAAAGCAGTCAGACTAGAGAGCAAAGCAGTCAGACTAAAGAGCAAAGCAGTCAGACTAGAGAGCAAAGCAGTCAGACTAGAGAGCAAAGCAGTCAAACTAGAGAGCAAAGCAGTCAAACTAGAGAGCAAAGCAGTCAGACTAGAGAGCAAAGCAGTCAGACTAGAGAGCAAAGTAGTCAGACTAGAGAGCAAAGCAGTCAGACTAGAGAGCAAAGCAGTCAGACTAGAGAGCAAAACAGTCAGACTAGAGAGCAAAGCAGTCAAACTTGAGAGCAAAGCAGTCAGACTAGAGAGCAAAACAGTCAGACTAGAGAGCAAAGCAGTCAAACGAGAAAGCAAAGCAGTCAGACTAGAGAGCAAAGCAGTCAGACTAAAGAGCAAAGCAGTCAGACTAGAGAGCAAAGCAGTCAGACTAGAGAGCAAAGCAGTCAGACTAGAGAGCAAAGCAGTCAGACTAGAGAGCAAAGCAGTCAAACTAGAGAGCAAAGCAGTCAGACTAGAGAGCAAAGCAGTCAGACTAGAGAGCAAAGCAGTCAGACTAGAGAGCAAAGCAGTCAAACTAGAGAGCAAAGCAGTCAGACTAGAGAGCAAAGCAGTCAGACTAGAGAGCAAAGCAGTCAGACTAGAGAGCAAAGCAGTCAGACTAGTGAGCAAAGCAGTCAAAACTAGCTGTGGTTTTTAATGTTGTAGAGCAGTATATACGGAAGCGGCGTTAAGTGATTTAGAGGTATCTTAAATAGGTTATTAAAATGGAAGAATACAAGAGAATCTACCCACAGTTAACTACAGAAGGTAATGGAGACAATTTCAGACTCAAACGATCGTGTGGGATATTACAAAATGAAATTAAGCATTATGAGTCTACCAAGAAAAAATACACCCGACTCAGAAAGCTAATTGTTTGGACAACTGGTGGAATTTCGATCATACTCTCGGGAACTGGATTAGCATTATTACGCGGGATGACGTAGTCAGCCAGCGCATAAAGTTCGGTAGCGCATTCCTTTCGTCGTCTTCAGAGTCAAAAATTGCCTTGTTTTTTTAACTTTCCCGTATCCCGAGCCCGTCCCGAAAAAATTGTGTGATTTTTATTGGCTGTAACTCCGAATCACGTGCAAGTCAGGTTGGATTGCACCATGCGCCATGGATATCCATGATCGCACAATCAGCAAAAAAACATACTGCGTCAGCAATTTTAAACCAACTGCGGAGGAATGTGTAATGACATTAATTGATCATCGCAGTTATGTACACAACTTAAGCAGCTGTGAAATTAAAGCCTGAAAAAAAAAAAAAAAAAAACACACACACACACAAAAAAAAAACTCGGGCCCGAACGGGATTCGAACCCATTACCTCTGCGATACCGGAGCAGTGCAGTTATATCTCTCAGTTAATAAGCGCGCTGTGATTGGTCAATTTAGCGGGTCGTACTTCACTACTGAGAGCGTGACTGGTTATAATGATAAACTTGTGCGAGCAACGAGTGAGTCAAGACCTATTGGAATTCGTCATAATACGGGTACTTCAAAGGTAAATTTACCGTATAGATCAGAGGCAAATGTACCTGTTGTTAAAGAATTGAAACCAGTTGATAGGGAGGTTAGTGTCAATGTAGCTGGACTGCCTACTTCAACACGGCACGAGATTGATCTTATTATGACGACAGCTGCTATGGGTGGATTAGCATGGTTTCTATTTCGGTAAATGGTTGCATTTTATGCAAGAATGCTTATGCTTGTTGTTTTCACATATCTGACTACCTTCGCAGTCTTTACAAAAACGTTTCTGTTTGTTAGGTAAGCAAATACCTTTACCGCCGCATAGTTTGCAAATATATCTATATCTACGTACCATGTATATAATACGTATACCACTTCTTGGGGGTTTCTTGTAGGTTATATGGGTAAATATTAATCATAAAGCTTTCAACATATATTGATCTCTTTAAGTAGTTTTTTATCAAATTTTAAATAATTATTGATTGATTAGGTTTGTGCTCTTGATTGATAGCTTTTTGGTTAATTACCTTGTTGTGATTAATTTGCATTTTTCCAGGTTTAATTAGGAATAATTGATGATAATTAGAAATGTGCCCGTATGCCCAATTGCCCTCTACTGGTTTAAACATGGACGCTCACAGCTCCTCTAATTCTTCGCAAGTTCGTAACTTCAATCCACATTTTAAAATTCGACGCGCTACCAAGATGGACGTTCCTTCCATTGCAAAAATGATTAAGGTAAGAAATGTTTGTTTCCAAAGCTACTTGACTCGGAACAACCTACACCTTGACGATTGCACTGGAAAAACATCTACTGAAACTTCTGGGTTCAAGCCACTTGTAATTCTGCATTCGTAGCTATTTTAAATTTGCTATTCAAGGAATATTCCAGCATAGTGGCACGGGACGCTAAATGACTCAAAGAAATCTAAGAGATACCTCTGTCTGAAAAGTGGCCGCTATGTAGTTTGGTTGATCAAGCGAGATATTTATGTTCAAACCTCACTTCTTTCTTACCTCTCAAAACTAATTTTCATCAATGATTAATCCTTGACGAGAATTCAATATCTTAGGCTCAAAGTATTTAAAGTCCAATTTCCAACATTAATTGTGTACTTAAACACCAGAATTTGTTCTTTCTTCAATTTTGTTCCTTAGCTGTTAAGAGGCAATGTCCTTAAAAGCGTTCAACTCGATTTCAGATTCGAAAACACTATTGCCCTATATTTATATCATCAATACCACTATCCATCCTTATAACGAAATTGCAGTTAGAATGAGGAAACAGTTTATTTTACTGCCATTATCAGCATTTCATCTCTAAACGACCATTACCGGCTAAAATATGCAAATTTTAGACGCTGTTATTCAGGTTTATTCAGGTTTATTCGGGCCGTTAAAACCTAGACCATTTGCACTCATTTGGAAGTATATTGCTTCTTCTTTCTGTTCAAATACGATTTTAGCCGTATCTCTCTGTAATCAGCAAAAACAGGTTATCTTTATTCTCGTAATTCAATTAAGTAAGCAAACTGCACCAAAATATGCCTCAGAAATTTCACTAAATTCTTAAAAGTGGCACCTAACCTAGACTTAAAAACATGTTTTGGTTAGAGATAAAGAGGTATTCTATCAATTTATGCAATAAAACTTGTGGCACAACGCGGTTCAGAATTAAAGTTTTCGATTCAAATTTACATATTGATGCGGAATTTTCATTGCGTGACACCGGCTGCTTTGACAGAAAAATTTCTCGTCCAGTTATCCAAATATTTGTCACATCTTCTATTTTCCAACCAAAAACTAATTTATCTCTCTCTTCTTCCTTCTTCAATGATACCTGTTGTTCTAAAATTCCGCAGGTGTACGTAAGATGCAGTTTTAAGCTTGATAAAATACCCAGTTATCCCAACATTTGTGTTACAGTGCAGTGTTCTTTAAATTGTTAAGATAGAGTTTCAAGTTTCTTTTCAGAACCAAACCTCTTTTACTTTAAAATGTGGTCCAGTGTGAAGCAGCTGCATTACCCAGTTTTTGATACGACTTAATCTCCATAACATTTTAAAAATGAACGTTACATATTAAAAACGTAAATCTCCCACAGCGTTATTAAATATGAGAGAACAGGTCAGAAACGTTTGGACAAGAACTACAAGAACTGGAATGCGGACCGCGAATAAATAGTTTTGCTTTATTTAATTATCACTTAACAGGAGCACACATTTTTATCTCATTTAAAGACCTTTCCTAATGCAATTTCAATAAGATGGTTTCGTCCTTTCACTGTCTGTTTCTTCTATTGAGAGTGGTCAGCTTTATTCCACACGCTCCTTGGTCCACAGTCCGGGATCCAACGCTACTCCTCTTACACAGCCAGTTGGCAGCGAAGTTGGCACGCGCAAATACTACAGCCGCTGATACCACAACTTCAACATGAATCTCGAATCGTGCAGCTTTAGGCAAATTAAGAAATTAACGTGTGGAAGGTCGCGCAATATTTGTTCCAAATGGTTAAAGTAGATGAATGTCAGGACACAATTACGAGTCAGCTTGAAACCTGTCATCTATCAAAGTCTGGACTCAGTGAAGCGGAACTGATACTGTCAAGGGCCGGTCATTTTGACCTTACGAAAGATCAAGTACAACAGATGGTAATTTGCCCACAACATCGGCATAAACTCGGAAAATTTTGGCGGCCACCTCGTTCTTGCCAGTATCCATCGCATCGTGGACCAAGAAAAAAACATTGTAACGAAAGGCATGTAATAGAAACACAAGAATCCGAAATCCTCTGGATCGATGCAAAGATAGGTCACACTAAATTAATTTTTGGATGTGTCTATCGACCACCAAACAACCATCTTGATATCTTCGACCATCTTGAAGACTCAATCAGAGAAATTAGAAGATCAGGAAAACAAGAAGTGATCTTAATCGGTGATTTTAACTGCGATTGCACTAACACCAGCCTTCGACAAACACAAAGGCTAAATGAATTCCTTCACATAAACCACCTAAAACAACTAATTACGAGTCCCACAAGGACCAGCCAAACAAGCAGTTCGCTAATTGACCTGATCATAACAACATCTCCACACCTATTTAAAAGATCTGGCACTTTATCAAACTCCTTCAGTGATCATTATCCTATTTATGGCGTGATGGAGACAAAAGCTGACAGACAGAAACATAAACTCATCACAACTAGGAAATATGACCAGAACAGGGTGGATAATTTCAACGAGGACTTAACTAGAACAATTGCTACTAATTCCTTTCAAACCGTAAACGAACCGGAAAATGGCATTAACAGTAGGTGGAAAAATGCAATATCTATTTTACAGGAACTTATGGAGAAACACTTCCCAAAAACCACAAAGCGAATAAGGCACAAAACACATCCATGGCTAGACACTGCTACCCTTAGACTCATGAGGAAAAGGGACAAAATACATAAACAAGCAGTTAACTCCAACGACGACCAATTATGGGCACAATATAGAAAGCTCCGGAACCAAAGCACTTTAATACTAAGAAAGCAAAGAAAACAATATTTTAAATCAACACTGGAAGCAAAAGGGCGAGACCCCAAAGCCTTCTGGAAGATCCTCCACACAGTTCTACCAGGAAAAACTAATTCCCAGGCAAACATCAACAAGCTAATTGTAAACTACACTGAAATAACCGAATCCAAACAACTGGCTAATACACTAAATGACTATTTTATTACTGTTGCACCAAATCTTCTACAGCCTGATCACCAAGCTGAACAAGACCACATCCAACGTCCCAATAACGACATCGACATCTCAAGAACACCTGAACCCCAGAAGACTAGCAGTCATTTCAGCTTCAGAAAGCTAACAGTAAATGAAGTCTTTACAGCACTCAAAACAACAAATCCATCTAAAGCAACGGGTGCTGACGATATACCAGCCAAAATACTAAAGGCTGCTGCTAGCCCACTTTCTGAACTATTTACACCACTGATGAACCTCTCCTCTGAATCCGGGGTATTCCCAGACATATCAAAAATTGCAAGAATCCTACCGAAATTCAAAGGTGGCACACAAACTGACAAGGAGAACTACAGACCAATTTCCATCCTACCTGCAGTCTCAAAAATCCATGAACGTTTTGTTAACGAACAATTAACTACAAGAATTTGCCAGGGAAAATGGCCTCATCACACCAGATCAATTTGCCTATTCGAAGAACTCTTCAACTACTATTGTACTACTCAGAGTGGTAGACGAATGGAAATGGGCAATGGAAAATAAGCAAATTACATCTGCTGTTTTCCTAGACCTACGGAAAGCCTTCGATGTCATTGACCACTCACTCCTACTCCAAAAATTCAGAGACAATGGAATCACAGGGACCGAGCACACATGGTTTCAGAGCTACCTTACTGACAGGAGACAGTTTGTTCAGTGTAATGGGGTCAACTCCAACGAAAGGATCATTACCCATGGAGTCCCTCAAGGATCCGTTCTCGGCCCGACCCTCTTTTGTATCCACATCAACGGTTTAATATCAACTACCCCAAATAGCTCCATGTTCCTTTATGCTGACGACACTGAAGTACATCACTCCAGCAGTACCCTTGAAGATGCAATCGCAAAAACAAATCACAACCTACAGAACATCTCTACATGGCTTCAGAGAAACAATTTAATTCCAAATACAAAGAAAACGGAAGCGATGGTCCTAGCAACAAAGAAGCCCACATCACGCGTTGAAATCTACCTAAACAACGATAAACTAAACGTAACAGACACTTTCAGATACCTGGGAGTGACTGTCGATAGCCACCTAACCTGGGAACCCCACATAACGGAACTAATCAAAAGAGTCTGACCTAAATTAGCACTTCTAGGCAGACTTGCAGGATTCTTAGAGCGTAAGATACTCCTAAGGATCTACAAACAAACAATTCTTCCAGTGATTGACTACGGATGCATTATATGGCATGAAAGTAATAAGTCTCTGTCCGACAAACTAGAAAAACTACAAAACCAAGCCATGAGAGTAATTCTCAAGACCAATAGAACTACCTGTACACAACATATGAGAAACAACCTGGGGCTACTAACACTATATAACAGGCGAAGATTTCTTCGATTTATTTATATTTTTAAAATTGTAAATAAGCAAAATTGTCCAAAGCAATTAGAAGGTTATTTTATCAGTAGAAGCGAACTCCATGGCAAAGCATTACGGAACAGTGGCATTATCGACCTACCCCGAGCCAAAACTCTATCAGGAAGAAGAACATTCAAACATGCTGGGGCAAGTGACTGGAACTCGCTACCTACAGAACTAAGAAAATCAACTAAACTATCTTCTTTTAAACTACAACTCTTTAAACATCTGAAAGAAACTGACATTAAGAATCATAAATGCTCAGTCTAATTTTTTATACCAATTGCATGTTGATATATTTTAAAAGTAGAGTAAGGTAAATTATGTATTGAAATTTTAATTTAGATTTTATTACTGGACATCTTGTTAAGACCAGCATTTTTTTAAATGCTGATAGATTTTACTCCAGGATAAATAAAGCTTTTATTATTATTATTATTAATTGGTTTGGAGACTGCGAAGAACATACAGTCGGTTTTCAAAGTCACCGTGGGAATAGGATCACGTAAGAATTAAAAATCGTGTAGTACCGTAAAATTCCGAAAATAAACCCCGGGGCTTATATTTTTCAAAGACCGTTTTTGAGGGGCTTATTTTTGGAGGGGCTTATATAAGGAGGAAAATTTGCGTTTCAAAATCGATTGGGCTAGCCATGGAAGTACATTTACCGTTTTTTGGATTTGTTTTACTTTGTATTTACTGTAAGGGCAATTTTACTGTTGTCATAAAAATTGCAATACCATGATGAACTCAGTAGTTCACTCAATCTTTTCCATTCAGCAATATGTGGGAAGTGTAGAAGCAAACATAAGGAAGTGATGGACAAAAGTAGGAAATTGCTTATAAGTTAGATCCTGATAAGGAAGAAGAATGCGATCCGCATCACAGTGCTGCAGCTTACGGCTTAAGAAACAGGTAAACGATCGTTGTTGGCGGCTATCTACCTCTCCTTGTATACGCCTGCATTCTCCGTGTCGATGATGTAGAAAATTGACATCTGAACAAACCTCTTAAAGGTCTTGGGATATCTAAACACTTTTCTGAAAGATCGGCATTTGGGCCCTTTCAGGACCAAAGGTACACACCGGGTTTACTAAATTTCCCACACTGTTTTAGGAAGAGTGTCATGTTCGGGTTGCGTTTTCTTGCTTTCAGGGGGGGGGGGGGGGAAGCTTAAATAGGGGCAGCACTTTATCAAGGGTGACGCAATATTGCGTCCATAACATATGTCGGTTTACTTATACTGGCGGGAAAGTCAATTAACCGTGGAGTACGTAAGGAATTCTTGCTGAGAAAAAAAGAGCGTGCACGGTGGTATGGGCGCATGTAATTGATTTCAATTGGCTCGTTGGCGCGTGCAGGTGGGTTGGAATGCTTTGCGTGTTCATTGATGCGTAAGCAGATTCTGTGGAGACAAGGCTAGCATCATAAAGCTAGATTTGTCGTCAATACGACAGCGCTCCCAAAAGAACTTTTGGAGTGCAGCGCTGGTAATAGCGGCCCGCTTGAATAGAAAAGAGAAAAGATAGTGGGATCGTATTGCAGCGTGTCGATCCATAGAAGTGAAAGTTGAATCGAAGATGACTGTTCAACAGCAAACATGCCTTCGCAAAGTTAGCTTAAGAACTGGATGTTTTGAAGACCAAAAAGGGATTCGTGGTGAGTTTGACGGCACTTTGGCATGGCTGTTGAAGAGTTCCTTAAAAAGTATGTTTACGAAAGCAGGTCTTGTTCTGCACAAGTGTAGTTGTAATTACCCATGATGCATCGGGGTACTAGCGAAGCAGGATTATGTAGGTTTGGCGTGTGAAGAATGGTTGTAAGAGTTGACAGGGCTTTGTTTGTTGACTTGATTAAAGAATGGTCGGTCGGCCAAGGCTACATGTTTGATTTGAAAAGTAACAATCGAGTTTCAATTTCACGATTCGTACACGAACATGAAAGCTGCTTTGTTTGATTGGTTGACTCTGGCACGAAGAGGTTAACGCCAAAAATGTAGCCCCTAGTTATTCAAGGTTTTTACAGGTGTGGCATCTTTGAACGGCCATTTCTCCGGAACGGCTAAGTGAAATGGATTGAAATTTAGATGGGTAATAGTCCACGGCGTGTACTTTCAATCGCAAAAAGGAAAAATCCAATTCATTTGCTAGCTGGCCGTTGAAAGATCGTTGTTGTGTAAGGCACTCAGAACGGTGGTGTTTCTGCAATTCGAATTTCTACTGTCACTTTTATAATGGCGGATGGTAGCGACGGATCGTGCGAAAATGTTTCGCGGGAAACATGAGTTCTAAAAATAACCACATCTGCTACTGTGCTGGGGACGCCAACCAGTACATAGGAACGCTCCTGGTTATGGGCTCCTGTCAAGACACGGAACCGTTTTGTTCACTGGGCTGGTTGAACTATATAGCTTTTTTCTTAGATAGTGAAGAAGAGTAAGTTCTAACCTAACTCTGACGGCTAGTGGCTGTGGCGTCGTTTAGCGTAGAGTTCCATAAAAGTGCTTGAAATTTGGAATACAAATGGAGTGAGGGGTAAAGCAAAGCCATTTCTTTTTGGTTTAAATTTGCCGCAACAACTGGATGTTCCAAGCGGTGCAGTCGAAAGAACGGATTTCAGTTTCTACAAAATCTTTAATCTTTGGCTAAGAAGTTTAAGCAAATTGCTTGAGTTTAGTTGGCATGCAATGTAGCCTTAATTCAAGCAGAAAGCATGTTTCACGCGCACGGACGCGGTGCAAAGCGCATAATTGTGACGTTGCAGAAGGGTTATTGGATTCGGGCGCGCGCGACTGTCGACTCAGAGCGGCCTAAACGGCTTTTGAAAACCTTTCTATGCATTGAATGTTTAAAATAAAAATAAGATAACTTGGAGCGATACCTCGTCTTACTCGAATTGTTTGTCTTTGTCGCCGCATTTGCAGAGAAAGCGTACAGTATTCAAAAGGACAAATCATTTTGTGTCTACATTGAAGCGCTAGCGAGAAAACAGTTTAAACCGAAGGCTTCGGTTTAGATTTTTATCGGGATGGTAATGGTCGTGCTAAGAAAACACAGGGAAAAGAATTTCCTTAAGCTTTCTCTTCGAATGTTTCTTTAAGCGGTTTGTCGATTTTCAGACGTTTCCGCAAATGCAAAGCTCCCCTAGGCTTAGGCAGTTGTGCTCGTGTACCAAGGGTAACGCATCTTTGTTACGTCCCCTGTTTATGGTTTTAATGCGCTGCCGTGTGCACAACATTCATTGGCCTTAAGATGTCATTTTCCAAAAGTACTAAAATGTTTTGTTTCCAACTCTTGGCGAACGGTAGTACAGTCTTGACAAAACAAATTTTAAAGACGCCTTTTATTCTATCAGGCTGCTAAAAGAAACTTTCGCGCCTGAGAACCCACAAACGGACAGGCTTGCAGTCGCTAACTGGACGCCTGGATGTTGGAGTGGGGTTGGTAGTGGTAGTTCGCAGGAAGACGTACATACAGACGAAATTCCAGAAGTATCCGATGACGTCGTTGCTGATTTTAACGAGGGACTGGCGAAAATAGCTAGACATTCAAAAAGGGAAGACCTCGCGCCACTAACATTAAAACTGTCCACGACACGGGAGGAAGCAATACCGGGGGGGGGGGATAGGAAAACGGATCGACGGATTTTGACAATATTCTGGCCCGTATTTCGGATTCAGAGCATATTTTTCAACGGATTTGCGGATCCTTCAATAACGGATCGACGGATTTGGTCATTAAATTACAGCGGATCGACGGATTCGGTCATTAAATTATGACGGATCAGCGGATTTGCAGACCCCTATTCACCCCCCTCAATACCGGATAAAAGAAAAACTTGCATAGAGAAAGCAACGAAAGCATGTGAAGAAATCTGCAGCGTTATAGCTCCGAAAAACGGCGAAAAGCTTTTTCAAGCGATACACCAGCCTACCGCGAACGATCTTGATGAACCAACAGAGAATCGTATTGCCTTGATGTCCGCATATCGAGATGCGATGACAAAAAATGTTAAGATTCAAATACTCAGCATCTACGCTTATCGGTATACCATGAAGCTGTTACAGAAATTCCACGAGCCTTATGAAAAGATAAGTTTGAGACAAATAAAAAGGGCGAGATCGCATGCAAGGAAACGAGGGCCTGGGTCAAATGTCCCGAAAGTATTCAGCCATCGAGTACGTCTGGACACAAACAAAGTCGACCACTTTATAGATTTTGTAAACCGTCCTTATTTCTACCAAGACGTCGTCTTTGGAACGCGAACACTGACCTTAGATGGGGGAGGCAAAATAACAATGCCCAACGTAATCCGGACCGTGACTAGATCGACCATGATTATGCAGTACCTTCAACACTGCGAAGAATCATTTGAACCGGCTAGCCGATCAACCCTTTGTCGCATTCTTGAAGTGAGAGAGGCTTCACAGCAGAAGTCTCTCAGTGGTCTGGACAATATTGCAGCAGAAGGGGTCGCATCTTTTGAGCGGCTGTTGAGTATTCTCGAAGAGCTGAATCAGGCTGGTGCCGACAAAAGAAGAGTTACAGAATTGGCAAAGAAATTGAACGATGGGAAAAGATACCTGAAAACGGAGTTTAAAGTGAACTGTTCAGCAGAGGAGAGTGAGTGCGCAGACCACTGCAGAAAATTTGCGTTAAGCGATCCAGTTGATCCATGCTTCAACCATCAGTGCTCACGCTCACACAATATGGTGTGTGAACAATGCGAACAATTGAAGGCAACGTTAGACGAGATGGAAGAAAGTATAAAGAAACACTCCAGCCATCTTTACAGCCAAAAACAAAAGCATGATCTTCTTTACGATTTTGAAAGATCTAAGAATTGCATTTTTCTTTGGAAATCTCATGCCTTACGCTCTGCCAACCAAGAATCTGCTAAACAAGAAGCACTCCAAAGTCTTGACAGTCAATCAGTCCTTGTTGTTATTGACTGGGCGATGAAATTTCTTCAAATGAAATACAGAGAAAAACAAAGTGAATGGTTTGCTAAAAGAGGCCTTAGCTGGCATATAAGCAGTGTAATCTATATTATGGGAGCAGGGTTGGCGCAGTGGTGAGAGCGCTCGCCTTCCACCAATGTGGCCCGGGTTCGATTCCCGGCCCCGGCGTCATATGTGGGCTGAGTTTGTTGGTTCTCTACTCTGCTCTGAGAGGTTTTTCTCCGGGTACTCCGGTTTTCCCCTCTCCACAAAAACCAACATTTGATTTAATTTATTTCATTTGCGCTTTACAGTGTCCCCAATTAGTACAGCAGTGCTAAATACACTTGACACTCAAATAAAGTTCATTATTATTATTATTATTATTATTATTATTATTATTATTATTATTATTATTATTATTATTATTATTATTATTATTATTATCTCAAAAGACCAAGAAACGCAGAAAACTAAGGTCCTGTCGTGTGCCCATTTATTAGATTCGTGTCAGTTGTAGTAGTATGTTACCGTAAAAATAGGCCGATTTTAATATTTATTTTTGTAAGCCGATTTTAATATTTATTTTTGTAGGCCGATTTTAATATTTATTTTTGTAAGCCGATTTTAATATTTATTTTTACAATAATTTTATCGGCCGATTTTAATATTTTATTAATTTTTGCAAAAAAATGAATTATGGTTTAAAGATTTACAATAATTTATGAAATATGGAACAATTAAAAGATTCTGAATTAAAACAAATTGTAAAAGAATTGAGAATACCTGGTTGGTCTAATTTACGTAAAGCGGGAAAAATTCAAGCATTGCGAGAGAGGGGAATTAATACAAATGAAGATTTGGAAAATTACCGACAAGGACTTATTGATAATAGACCACAAACTCCAGAGGGCCCAAATCCAAGACCGCGTATACCAACACCACAAACTACAGCGGAGCCGCCCCCCATAAAAAATATGACTAATCAAAAGAAAAGTCTTATACCTAGACCAATTCCAAAACCTAGACCTAGAATTGGGAAAAATATTCCTACTACTCGACCACAAAAACCATATTTTTCACAATATTATCAGCCACAACAACCATATTATCCACAATATTATCAGCCACAACAACCATATTATCCACAATATTATCAGCCACAACAACCATATTATCCACAATATTATCAGCCACAACAACCATATTATCCACAATATTATCAGCCACAACAACCATATTTTCATCCTCAACCTTATCAATATCCATTTTATCAAACGCAACAACAGGAACAAATATTACAACAACAAGAACAAATATTACAACAACAAGAACAAATATTAAAACAACAAGAACAAATATTACAAAATAAAACATCTATTAAAGAAGGTGTTAGAGATTATGAGAAGGAGGGTGCTAGACCTAAAGAATTAAAACCACCACAACCACAGAATACTTCAAAAAAACCTGAAAGAGAGGAAGATTTAATTATAGGTAGGGGTTATGAGAAGGAAGGTGATAAAACTAAACGAAACAGAACAACAACCCTTAGAATATTTCCAATAATACCTCCTGAAAATGAAGAAATACTTCAAAATATAACCGAAAGAAATGAAAACATTTTTCAAATTAGGAGAGATCTAGATAATGACTTATCAGAAACAATTTATAATGAATTGGAACCAAAAATAGAAATGCGATCAAGAATTGTTATTAGTTTTAGCTCTTTGATTCATAGAGGTAATGGGGAAATAATTAATTATCATCATACATTTAGGAATGAGGGGTCTTTTTCCATGCTTTCGGAAATAAAAGATTATATTGAGAGGTGTGAGGGACAAAGATTGAGTTTGGAGGGTATTGCTTGGAGCAGGGCATACTTACCACCATCTAAAATCATTGATAAAAAAGGTGCTCATGAAGGGAGAGTTGAATTTACAGAGGTAAAAATAAAAGTTATTCACAGTAGAGAGCCTCTAATTGGGTGTGGAAAATTACCAGAACACCTTAGTAATAAAAAATGCCTTTACGCTGTCGATGGTAAGGATGATAATATGTGCTTTTGGCGGTGCATGGCTATTAAATTGAACATTATTGGTGGTAAAGAAAGACCTGAGAAAGACATAGAAAAACTAGCTCTGAAATTGGCCCGAGATTTTTATAATAACCAAAAATTGAAAGCTTCAGAAGTTAGACCGACAAAACTTGTTGATTTTGAAAAAATAGCAAAAATGTTTTATATTAACATTCGAGTTTACGAACAAAAAGAAATATTAAAAGACGAAATTTGGAAACTAATTTTTGGTAAAGGACAGTTCAAAGATAATTTACCTTGTTTAGATATTGGACTTCATGAGGGACACTGTTTTTTCATAAAGGATATAGAGATGCTATCCAAAAAATGGGAATGTTCAGGATGCAAACAAATATTTAACCGTCATGACTATCTTGGTGAACACGTAAAAAATAACAGCTGTAAAGGAGGAAAAACAGAAGTAATACTTACAGGTAAAAAGATAAATCACATTCCCGGAAGTTCTGAAAAAGTTTTTTATGGTGGTAATACCCAATTTAGCTATAAAGCTTGTAGATGGATAGATGAACAATCTAAGATTATAGGAAAACATATTCATCACGCTTTATGTGGTCATGGTGGTGAAAGGTGTGTTAAAGATGGAAGTGGAAATGAGATTTTTTTGGTGGATGGGTACGAACCTGAGACCAATACTGTTTTTGAGTTTTATGGGTGTAAATGGCACGGTTGCCCATGTTTAAAAGAAGATAAAAATAAATATAATGAAACAAAAAAAAGAGAAAAGATTATTAAAGATTTGGGGTATAATGTTGTATCAGTTTGGGAGTGTGAAAAACCTAAATTGAGTGATACATGGTTTGAGAAGAAATTTACCCCGTACCCAGATTTTATTGATTATGATTTTGAGGCAATATTACAAAAAGAATTTCAACGGATTACTGATGATTTATCTTTTAACCAAACACATATCCCGGTTAGCGTTGCAATACATGATACTCGTGAAAAAGAACCAACGTTTATTATAAATTCAAATCCTGATGATCTTGTTAAAGAATTTGTTGAAAATTTGGAAAAGAGAAGAAAAAAGATTGTTGAAAAGGTTAAAAAAGAATATCCATTACCTGACCAAGATTCTATACCAAAGAAAGTTTTAGAGGAGCATGAAAAATGGTGTAATCAAGTTCCTGTTTTAGGGTTTAATAGTGGAAAGTATGATATTAATATGATTAAAAGATATTTTGTAAAAAACATGACTGATAAAACTAAGGATATTTTTGTTGCAAGGAATGCGAATAAATATGTGTTTTTATCAACCCCAAAATTTAAATTCTTGGATGTAATGTATTACCTTGCACCTGGGCTTTCTTTTGATAGGTGGTGTAAAGCAAACAACTGCGAAGCCAAAAAACTTGTTTTTCCATATGAATGGTTGGATAGTTATGATAATCTTTATCACGTTGGGCCAGTAAAACATGAAGACTTTTACTCAAGTTTGAAACAGAAAAATATTTCCTTAGAAGAATATGAAGATTTTAAGCGTGAATTCAAAAAGAGGGGGTGTGGTACAATGATGGATTGGTTGAGAGAGTATAACCTACACGACGTTATACCTTTTAGAGAAGCTTTAGAAAAAACAAGGGCTATGTATTATCCTGATAAAATCGATATATTAAAAGATGCAGTATCAATCCCCGGTGTCTCAATGATGTATGTTCTAAATAAATACCAAAAAAGGAAAAAGAAAGGTGATCCTGAATTATTTGCTCCTGGAAAATACTGTGTTCATAAATGTAAAAAATTTTGTAATAAAGTGTTTTGTAAAAAATGTCACCAGATATTGAAAGATTGCAAGACATGCGACAAAAACAAAATTTATAAACTTTTGAAAACGGGTATGGTTGGGGGACCTAGTATCATATTTATGCGTTATGCAGAGTTGGGAAAAACAAAGATTCGTTCTAATAAATATAAATTTCCTAAAAATTGTGTAAGAATTGTTGGTTATGATGCAAATGGGCTATATCTTTTCGCGGCGGGGCAAAAAATGCCATGTGGAAAAGGTGAATGTATTGAGGTTGAAAACCCAACAGATCCTGAATTTATTAAGAAGATTTGTAAAGATATTCTTGATGGTAAACTTTTTGGATTTTGCCAAGTTGATATAAATGTTCCAGAAAACCTAAAAGAAAAGTTTGAAGAGTTCTCACCGCTATTTGTGGTGGATAATGTTCCCGAATATTTGGTCCCTGAACACATGAAAGAATATCAAAAAGCTACAGGTAGAAAACACCTAAAAGATAATAAAAAATTACTAGGGGTTACAAATGCAAAAGAGATACTTTTATATACAGAATTGATTGAATGGTATCTTAATCACGGTTTGGAGATTACAGCTATTCACAATATTTTGAAGTATGAACCAGGAACACCATTTGAATGGTTTCCCGAAGAGGTAGCTAACGCTAGAAGAGATGGAGATATTGAGGATATGATAAAATTTTTAAGTATAGCTTTTAATAAAAAAGAGAAAGATAAGGTAGAAAATGTTATTAATGAATTAAAACAATTCCCTGATGTCGTGCCATTTATTGAAGAGCATAAAGACATTAAAGTATTGATTGGAAAACTAAGGCCAAAGTATAAAGGTTGTAAAGCATTAGCTGATACTTACAAACTGAAAGGAAATTCATTCTATGGGAAAATGATAGAAGATAAAGAAAAACACAAAAACACAAAGTATACTCAGGATGAGCGTGAGGTTGAAAAAGACTTAAGATCCCCATTTTTTGAAGATCTTAATGAAATAAATGAGACATATGAAATAATAAAACGAAAGAAAAACATAACAATAGACAGGCCTTATCAATGTGGTATAGCGGTATATCAGCTAGCCAAACTTCGAATGTTGGAATTTTATTACGATTTTCTTGATAAATATGTGGATAGAAAGGATTTTGAGTTGATACAAATGGATACAGATTCTATGTACATGGCAATTTCGGATGAAAAATTGGATAATATTATAAAACCAGAAATGCAAAAAGAATACTTCAATGGAGGAAAAGAAAAATTCCTATCAACATCGAAATATCACGAAAAGACCCCGGGGCTGTTCAAGTTGGAGTTTGATGGTGTTAGAATGATTGCAATTTCATCAAAATGTTATTACGCAGGGGATGAGAATGGAAAAGTAAAGTATAGTTGTAAAGGAACCATTCATAATCAAAACGAAATGACCTGGGATAGGTACATGTCAGCTTTGAATGGATCGATTGATATGGCAAAAAATACAGGATTTAGAGTCAATGACAACCAAATTGTGACATATACACAAATTAAAAAGGGATTGAACGCATATTATGATAAAAGAATAGTTGATGATGATGGAATTCACACATACCCCGTTTCTTAAATTGGCTTTGCAGGCCCGAAGGAAATTATTTCAAAACAGAATCGGGAGGAAGTTCAGTATCAAAAGGTACAACTTGAAGCTCCTCCCTTACAAAACCACGTCTTGGACCATCAAATAAATAATATAAAACTGGTTGATTAGGAGAAACCCTACTTCCCGAAATATCATAAACTTTGATACTCCAAATAGGATCAGTAGCTCTTCTTCGTTCTCCACCTTCAAGCTCTCCAGGAGCAAGTAAGTATCTAACCTTAACCTCAATTGGTAGTCTCACTTCATCAAGACCAACAACTCTCTTATATTTTTTAGGTTCAATATCAACTTTTTTATGTTTTATAGCCTCATCAGGCTCTTTACCAGTTATTCTAGTTGGTGTATTATTCAAAGTTTTTATAATATCTGGTAATCGTTTAACCCATACTCTTGATCTTTCATCAATAATCATTTCTTGTGCATATTGATGACTAAATAATCTTTCACCTAATATTCTGTTTGAGTTTTCAACAAATGATTGGGCTCTATGATTTCCAGCTTCACTTCTTTGAATGTTTACATTATGATAATTCATAAGTTTTGTCACATCGCCCATAAATTCTCTCCCGGGATCAGCCATTAATGTTTTGGGATATTTTAACTTCCTGGAATATATTTTTTCAAAAGCATTTGAAATTTCCCTACTTTCTTTTGAGGTTAATGGTTCAGCATCTTTGTATCTCGAGGCCACATCAACAACAACTAATGCATATTTATATGTTTTTCTTCCAACTCTATCATGCGGTAGAAATAATAAATCCGCTTGGTGAATCTGATTAGGTTTATCCACGGTCCAGTGCGGTCTAGGTATATATTTTGGTGCTGGTAGATATATTTGCCATATTGCCTGTTTTTCAAGCCATTGTTTAGCCTCATCTTCACTTACTTTCACTTCGTGGGAGGGCTTTGCCCGATTAGCTTTTTCAGCTAATTTATTAATCGCAGAATATCCTTTCCAATATCCATCAGTTGAATAATATATTTTAGATAAGGCGGAACTCATTTAAAGATTACTCACCCATTCCTTAAAATAAATATGACAAACGTATCTGAAAAAATTAACCCAAACAGGATTCCAAGAGAGCCACTAGGTTTGAAATCGGAATCAACATTGCATAGAATTACGCTAAATCCATCATCAGCTAATCCGGGAGAAACACTATATATAAATATTCCTAAACTTTCTGAAAATTTAGTGATTGTACCAGGAAGTGTATCTCTAGTATTTAACTTGACTGTTGAAGGGCATGAAGATAACACCCTAGTGAATAATGTGGGTAGTAACCTTGTATCCAGATTCAAGGTTCTTTTTGGAGGTGAAACACTACAGGATACTCAAAGATACGACCTATTTCAGACCTACCATGACTTATTCTTGACGGAGGAAGAACGGGAGGATAGATTAAAACAAGGTATTTCTTCTGAAAACATGAGGAAGCTACGGACAAATGCGGGAGATAAGGTAGACACAGATGCAAAAGAAGTAGCTCTTGCAGTAGTACACAACACCAAGTACCATATCCCACTAAAACATCCTATTTTAAACGATCATGGGGTTTTCTACCCAAAGGCATTAGATCATCAAATAATCTTTGAGATTACACTAGCTCCAGTTAACGATATTGTTGTTTATTCTGACAAGACAAAGACCCCAACTTACAAAATCACAAACCTTGAGTTGGAATATTCTTGTATATCAAGCGAATACTTAGCTCGCGAGGCACAGGCGGCTTATCAGGTTGGTAAAGGATTCTTTTATGAAAATGTAACTCTACACAAAACTTTCACCATATCCAGGCCTACAGACAGCGTTATAAACCAGCATATTAATCTACCGAGAAGGTCAATTACGGGGGTATTATGTTTGTTTACATTACCATATGGTGAAGGAGCGCGAGATTCTGAGAATTTTTTCAATCCAGGTATCACCTCAATCAATATCGATGTTAATGGTGTACCAAATCGTTTCTACTCTAAGGGAATGGTACCTTCAGACCTATGGGAGTCGATAAAGAAACGTTTCAGTGGTTCTTCCCTTTGGTCAGTAAAGGAAAAGGATTTTTATAGTAAAAAGTTTGCTCTGTGGTTAGATTTGAGAACTCACCCAGATAATGGTATTCACGGAGGAGGCCTGGCCTTAAATAACGCACAAGATGGTATAAAAATAGAAATGAAAAGAAAAGTTAGTGGATCTGGTATTATGACTTGTTACATGTTTGTGGTAGCTGATGCACTAATGGAGGTTATGAATTCAAACTTAAGATCAATCATGTATTAGTTAAAATATGGAAGAATTAAGAGATAAAATTCCTTTTCATTGCCTCATAACGGGCCCGACAAATTGCGGAAAGACAAAGTACATAATTGACCAACTCCGAGGTCCATTCCTAAAAGTTTTTGAATACATTATTTTAATATGCCCAACTTATGCTAAAAATAAAACCTATCATAATTTTGCTCGGGGGGATAAGCGTTTCTTTGTATTATCGCCCGATGCAAGTAACATAGATGAGATTAATGAGTTATTAACTGATTGTAAAATTTTATTCTCTGGAACAAATACATTAATAATTTTAGATGATTGTGCTGTTTCTAATGATTTGAAAAAACGATCTAATAAATTTATTGATTTAGCATTCTCTGGAAGACATCTTGGGTTATCAATGTGGGTTATAACTCAGCAATTAACATCGATAGCAAAACCATTCCGTGAAAATGTGGCTTGCGTTGTTACTTTCCATAACCCATCGCAAAAAGGTATGAAGATGTTTTTCGAAGATTATGGTGGTGATTTGGACCCTGAAACTAGTAAAAAGTTTGTGAAATTATTAAAAAATGAAAAATATTCTAGACTTTGTTTATCTTTACGCCACCCATTTAATTGCTATTTGGAAGTTCCAAACGGGGCAGCCTGAAGTTATAAATTTTCCGCCTAGCGGGGCCCTAACGGGCTTAAAGGCCTGACTGTAGGTAAGAAAATTGTAAAATGGCAGAAGTTGAAGATTATATTGAAGAAGAAAATACTGAGGTAAAAGATAATGAACTTGAGATAAAACAAGAATCGCTGGCCATTCTAGCAGCTCTTGGAACTACAAAGGAATATTTGGGAGTTGATATGAGTCTTGGTGATATAAAAAAATTATCGGTAAAAGACATTGAAAAATATTATAATCGTTATCAGGCAGTATTAGGTAAGAAAATTAATGGCGGCTTGGTAGATTCATCTCTTCAATTAGTTTCTCAAGTCATTTCTTACATGGTTCCTGTTGATGATATAGAAGCTCTTTGTAAAGATCTGAAGAATGATGATTTGGTTAATCGCGAACTTACAAACATTGTGGGTCTCTTAGCATTGAAAGCAGGAAGGTTGACAGCACTTGCTAGCGGGCTATTCCAGGTTGCTAAACACATCAAATTCAACAAAATTCAACAAGTTACAAGTACAATTACAGATGATTCTAACAAAACTGAACAGGATACTAAGCAAGATGCTAATGGGTATGATACTGTTTACTAAGCATACCATTCCTAAGCGGTCTAAAGATTTCTTAATGATATGTAAAATAATGTCTGACCAAACTGAACGAATTGAAGGAGGAACAGAAGTTGAGCAAATTACTAGAGATCCCTCCAAAGAGGAACAAAAAACAACAAGTAATGTTTCTAAAAAGAAAGACCCTAAAAAGGTTGCTGCTGGTAAGAAACTGGCGGAATATAATAAAAAAGCTAAAGAAGCATTAGCTAGGGAAATGAAACGTGAAAGGGAACAAGCGGTGCAAAATGAAAATACAGAAAGTGAGTATAATCAAGAAAAGACAAATAATGAATCTAAAGCTTGGCTTCCGGAGCTATCTTTTACCACTGTTTTATCCATTGTTGGAATAGGGTTTACAGCATTTGATATGTTTATGAGATATTATAAAAATAGAATACCTGATTTATCGCAAGTTCCTCAATTACCACAACCATCAAAAATACCACAGCCGCCAGATCGACCAAAAATTGGAATGATGTAATGTAAAACCTAAAGGGATCTAAAGATTTCTTGCTGATGTAGTAAAAAATTATGAACGCTGAAAACAAACTTGTGAAAACTGTTACCGATTCAGCAGTCCTTATTGGATTAGCAGCTTTAGTTGGATATGTAGCTAAAAAAGCCATGAGAGAATCATTTATGAACGATCCCTCCTCAAGTATTACAAACTATGCCAAATGGGTGGTTGTATTGTCGGGTAGTATGTACCTAAAAACATATTTAGAGGATCAAAAGATTTTACCAAATTAAAAAATGGCAACAATAGCAATGATGTTTGGAGGAGCTATTTTGAATGCAACCGCCTTTGTTGGTGGATCATATCTTGCAAAATATCTCTCAGGTGATAAAACAGATACAGAAAAAATACGACACGATAAGGCATTAGAAAAATATCAAAAAGATTATGCAACATTTCAGGAAAATAGACAGAAACTAATTGATTGGGAAATGAAGAAAAAAGATGAAAAATATCAGGCATCAAAAAATATTTCGAATACAGATGAATCTTTGAAATTATATAGTCAAATGCATGAACCAAAATTTTCTGATTATTATAGACCCAGTGAAAATCAAAAGAGGGGCGAAATGGTATATGTAGGTGGTGGTATGTTGGCTTTAGGTTATATGGCTAGTAAATTCTTTTAGTTAATCGTATGTGATTAGTTTTCTTCGCGGCCTAAGGGGTCTAAAGATTTCTTACTGATGAGTAAAAAATCATGGAAGAACAAGAACCATTAATACCAGACTTTGAACCAGACGATGATGGTGATGATGGAGAAACTATAGAAATGAATCCAATATCATCCACCACTAGGGTAATTAACCCTGATGATGCGACGGTAGAAACTTCATTTGGCGGTAGGGATTATGAGAAGGAGGGGGCTAGACCTAAATTACCTAGTGATAAATATGATAATAGGATGGAAGCTTTGCAATACATAAAAAGTTTGTTTCCGGATTTCAACCCTTTGGATTCTCCATTTACAGCAGAATGGGATAAGGAGGGTAATTTGTTGGTTAAATTGAGTAATCAGAGAAATGCTATAGAACATATATTGATTGATAAAGATGGAGTAATAAAACTTGATAAGTTGGGTAAAATAATCATAAAAGCTTTAGGTGCTGATTACGAATCTATGGTTATAAAAAATAATAATCTTGTATCACAATTGGATGAAGCTAATGAACAAAATATTGAATTACTTAAGGCATTACAAGGGTTGGAAGCAACCACAAAAGTATATACTATGGAGATTGACCGATATGAAGAAAGAGAAAAAGAACTACGCCAATTCATTGAGAGACAACAGGTAGAAAAAGCTGAAAATAAAAGTCTTTTTGAAGCAACTGCTAAACAGAATATAGAATTAAAAATACAGAAAGATAAACTTTTGAATGAAGTAAAATTATACAAAGATGAAATAGACAAGTATAAGAAGGGACAGTCAAATTTAACAATGTTAGAACGTATTAATGAAAGATTACAATCTGAAGTTGATAAATTTAAAGAACTAGCAAGAAAGAGTATTATTTACAACCAAGAACAAATATCCGATCTGGAGAGTAAAAATGAAGAAATACTTAAAAATCTTCCATTACGAGAACGTGTAAAGTATATCTTCAAAAAATATGGTTTTACAGTATTTGCAGTTGTGAGTGCTGTTGGTGTTGTTATTGGTGTTATAGTTTCTAATCTTTCAAAAGGTCTAACAACATTAGGAAAAGGTGTTGGTAATGGGTTTAAAGCTATTGGTAAGAAACTAGGTGAAATATTACCAGGGATGGTTGGGGCGATTGTAAGCTTTCTTTTCAAAACAGCAGGTGAGGTTATTGGATTTTTAGGCAAAAATGCTTGGCTTTTGATAATGGCTGTCGTTCTATATTCTGTGGAAAGGGTAAAGAAGAGTAGATAACAAAAAGGTCTAAAGATATCGTGTTGATCAGTAAAATACAATATGGAAGAATACAATAAAATTTATCCGCAATTACCTATTAATGGAGATCCAAATAATTTCAGACTACAAAAGTCATGCGAAGTACTAAATAATCTTCAAAAGGAAATTAAACATTACGAGTATGTTAGGAAAAAGTATAATCGAGCTAGAGGAATATTTACAAAAATAAGTGTTAGTAGTGGAGTGATTTCAGTTATCCTATCTGCAAGTGGGCTTGGAACCTCACTTACTGGGTTTGGTGCTGCTGTTGGTATCCCATTAGGTGCAGTGGGAGGAATTTGTGGTGTAATATCGGTTGGATTCGGTTCAGCTTCTAAAAAACTTTCACATAAAGTTAGTAAACATGAACAGACAGTTTCTTTGGCAAAAGCAAAAGTAAACACTATTCACGACTTGGTTTCAAAGGCTCTAAAAGATAACGCTATATCCGACCAAGAATTTTCTCTAATTTTATCAGAGGTGGATAAGTTTGAAAAACTAAAACTCGAAATCCGACAGAAAAACAGGAAAGATGGGGAAAAAAACCTAAACATGAATCAGTTAAGAACAGAGGTTCGAGCGGAAATTATAAAGGAGTTAACCGGTCCCGAACTTGGAAATTTTCATACGAGAGAACGCCAGTAGGATGGAATTGTTATGTTGGTATTAGAAAAGAGGTGATTTAAAAGCAACATGTTATGAACAAAAAAATGTCATTATTCAATGATTTCAGAAATAAATATCCAAAGGCCGATCAAAGTCAATTTGAAGTTGTATCTGATCCATATGGCGGATACATAATTTGGAAATATAATGGGATTACTATCATGTCTAATGATGATCCTACTGGAAAAACATGGGCTGATAATCTATCGCCAAGTTTGAAAAAACTTTTATGGAAAGATTTAGGATTGGATGACGGTGAGTTGATTTCCTTTCCAAAAAGTTTATCCATAACCAACCAATCTTATCCTATACCGGCTATTAATTTTGATGACTTTACAACTGATATAACAAAAATGCTAACCTATCTTGATATATACGTTTCAAATACGAAGAAATTCACAGCAAAGATGAGAAACATATTTACATCACAAGTTATAACATTCAAATCTGGAAAACAGAGTAGAAAATGGTTGAACGCCCCCGATATGAATTATTGGCCTCAACAACTTAACTTTGCAGTTTGGTGTGCAACATCTGGTTGCGGTATAAGTCCTTTTGAAAGTCTAAATTATCCTAAAGTAGTGAGTAGCTTCATAAAGTTTCACATATATTTCACAATAAGGAGGATATTATATGAATTGAAACTACCTTTGCCCGATGAGCAACCTTTTGTAATAAACAACAATCCCTATAGTAAAGTAGCATATCAACGACTGTGTGCAGAATTTAGCATATCAAAAAACTCAGACTTTAGATGGAAAGGGGGCAGAAACGGCGGATTAGGAGATATATTCCTTGATTATGGTGCAGGATATCGTGGAAAAGGAGGTGGATATCAAAATGTACATATTGTAAGGAATTATGATGTTGAAGCGAATAAATGGCCCGGTGAAGGTAATAAATTCTCTGATGAAGGCGGAAAGAAGGAAAAGGGTAATCTCATTTCATTTATCCGTAATGATGAATTTGCTGATTTAAAATATGCCTGGTTTATCCCAACAAGAGGACATGGGCTCACTAAAGCCGGACTTGGTAGATTGAATCGATCCGCTGAAGCTTTTGTTTACTGCATATTGGGTGCACAAGTTAACACAAGAAATTCAATTTACGGCAATGGCGGCGGTGCAATCGAAACACAACAAGAATTCTTGGCTTTATTTGAAAGTAGTGTGATCGAGAATGACATTTCTAGTTCGATTCAAAGATATCAATTAGCTGTACAGGAAGCGAAATTACGTCTTGATTTAGCTATTGCTCCTGGCGTGTGGTTGATGCCGAGTAATATGATAATCAACACTGAAAGCGTTACAGGTTTTAACAACAAACTCATGAAAGCGAGTAATGATATGAATTTTGGCGTGAATAATTCCCTAAACACTGAAGCAAAACAAGTTGGAATAAGTCATAGCTTAGGATCTTCAAAGTTAAAGTTACCTCATAAAACTGAAACGAAGAAAACCCCGGCGAAACAAGAAATCCGCAGTACCAGCTCCGCTGAAAATAATATTGACTCAACGCAGCATGAAAAAAATATATTAGCATTGACAGTTGTCGCGGGTGGATTAGCGTGGTTTCTATTTCGGTAGTTCATGAGTATTTCACGCGCACAGTCTGATGCAAATGGCTATTTCACGTGGGCACTAATTTGCATACAATCGCTGTTCACGTGGAGAACAATAGATTGCATACCAGAGTTCCCTAACAACCGGAGAACCTGAAAGTAGATTTCATTTTTTACTCTAGCGCTCGAAATTACTAGGGAAGTGTGGAATGTTGACGTCATGGGGTTATAAAAGCCAAGTACCTGCTAAATATCTTTGGAGTATATAAATTTAAAGACCAGCTTCGCTGAAAACAAAATGTTAAGCATAACAATGTATGAGGCAGAAACTAGGATTTATTTAGATCCTCCTCTTAAAAATCTTCGGGAGATACAACTATTGGATTGTAATATACAAACCAAACGATTGATTAATTTCAAAGATAAACAGATAATATTAAATGATAAGAATCAAGCCGTCATAATAATTCAACCCGGTACCTACTCTCTTCGTAATATTCAATCAATATTTCTTAATGATCCTGATGTGGAAAAGATAACAATAATTGAGACTGATACTGTTGACTATCTTTATTCCAATAAAAATTTTAAAGTTAAACTTACGAGAGGTTTGGGGTTTGGTTTAGGCGTTCCTGATGTCATAAATCCGGGTAAATTATACCCCATAAATATTCAGATTAAGGAACCGCTGAGACTTATGTGCAGTATATTGGATAACAAGTACTCGTATATGAATAAAACTAAAAATGGAGAAATTGGTAAACTCTCACCATCACAATTACTTGCAAACATACCCTCAAAGGATTATCCAACAATCCCAGTTCGAAAATATGAGAGTGTAATAAACCACTTTGATTTAAGTATATTAGACAATCAATGGGAAAAACTTGATCTTAAAGGTTCTACTATAACTTTTAGTTTAAGATTTAGGTAAATTTCAGGTCTTTTGTTATGTAACCCTTTGTTGGGTTATATAACATAAATTAAAATTTGTATTACTACTTTCATCCCTTCAAACATTTTTTATATTAAAACTAACCCCAAATTAATTAATAAATATTTCTTTTTCAATTTTATGTATTTTTACTCCATTTGTAGTAAATTCTCTCATTACCGATGGGGCATCCCCCAATAAGTAACAAATTTTAAAACCAAAAAAATTATTTGGATCAATATTTAAATAATAATTCATTTTTTAATTTTACATTCTCTACAATGCGCCTTCTGTTTTTTATGTTCACATATTTGTGTTCCTCCACAATCTTTACAATGAGTTTTCTGTTTTTCATGTATACATAATTGCGACCCACCACATTCTTTACAATGAGTTTTCTGTTTATTGTGTATACAAAATTTTGATCCTTTACATTCTTTGCAACAATACTTTATTTTTTCGTGAATACATAATTGCGACCCGCAACACTCCTTACAAAAATATTTGCTCTTTTTATGGATACAATAATATTTATTATTAATAGCTTCTTTCTTAATTTCATTAATAATTTCCTCCTCTGTAAATTTTTTAATACCTTGAATTAAATTTTCTTTATTCATTTTTGTTCTTCCTTTTATTTTCAACTCTTTTGCAATATTTTTTAATTGGTGAAAATTTAAATCTTTTAGTTGTTCCATATTCTTTTGATTAGTCATATTTTTTATGGGGGGCGGCTCCGCTGTAGTTTGTGGTGTTGGTATACGCGGTCTTGGATTTGGGCCCTCTGGAGTTTGTGGTCTATTATCAATAAGTCCTTGTCGGTAATTTTCCAAATCTTCATTTGTATTAATTCCCCTCTCTCGCAATGCTTGAATTTTTCCCGCTTTACGTAAATTAGACCAACCAGGTATTCTCAATTCTTTTACAATTTGTTTTAATTCAGAATCTTTTAATTGTTCCATATTTCATAAATTATTGTAAATCTTTAAACCATAATTCATTTTTTTGCAAAAATTAATAAAATATTAAAATCGGCCGATAAAATTATTGTAAAAATAAATATTAAAATCGGCTTACAAAAATAAATATTAAAATCGGCCTACAAAAATAAATATTAAAATCGGCTTACAAAAATAAATATTAAAATCGGCCTATTTTTACGGTAACATACTACTGTTGTCAAGATTGGTATGCGGTTGTATCTATCTTAGAAAACCTTTTTCAAAACATCAAAATAAATTTTTACAATAACTGAGCGAATTCTCGCGCGCTGATTGGCTAATTTTTATCATCAATAAGAGTACAGACACATAAAATTTTAATTTATGCAAGGTTTTTTCGCGTGATAAGTGAGCTGTCAAACAGTCAGATTTTTACCCAATCAAATTGTATTACGTGTTGTCACAAGCCAATGAGAAGGCGAGAAAAGTTATTGAGCATAGTTGCGCCCTGATTGCGTCAATTTAAATAAAATTCAGCATTTTTCGAGTTTACTTGCTGTTTACTTGCGTTTTCTTTTCATTTAAGTCTTCATTTGACCTTTTTCGCGTTTTGTTATTGTAAAAAACAAATTGACGTCAGTTTTTTATGCGTCTGTCCTCTTATTGATGATAAGTTGCGTCATAACATTGTCAAAGTTTGTTGTAGATCCATTCGCCTATCGGCTCGTGGATCTACAACACTTTGACAATGTTATGACGCAATTTATCATCAATAAGAGGACAGACGCATAAAAAACGGACGTCAATTTGTTAATTTCCAAATGTTAAGCACGCATTTCTAAGTTCTGACGAGGCTGACTGCTACCATTGCAATCACCTAATAGCAGCAGTCAAAGACATTGGAGATCGAGTGGGAATTACAGTTGCACGTTATGATTTTTCAGAACCCCAGTAAGGAAAGAATGTTTGTGACAGGGTGCTTTGTCCCATGAAAGCAGCCATAAGAAAGTATTGCGCGGAAGGCCATGACATCATGAACGTAGGAGCAATGCACGAGGCCCTTAAGGAACGGCCTGTCAAAGGAACAACAGCGGCTGTAGCCATTTTGGATGACTCATCCAAAATTCTTGAGGTTCAGAAGATAAAACAATTTAGTGAGTTGCACAACTTTAGATACGAAGAGAGTGGGATAAGAGTGTGGAAAGCTTACGCTGTTGGAGTCGGCAGGCTTATCCCTTGGCAATCTTTGTACATACGGCGCCAGGGCTGCACAAATATATCATTAATGGAGGGAAAACAACAACAACAACAACAACACGCACTTTATTTTAAAAAACCACTACAGAGACCATAGTAGCCCGCAATTAGCATAGCTATTCTAGGGGGGCTACTTAATTTTGGAATGGATGTTTAAAAAAAACAATTATATGTACAACAACAGAGAAAAAAAAAAATATATATATATATATATATATTTAACAATATCAAGAAAAAAAGAAGAAATGGAAAACAAACTATTAATAACGACAGTAAAGAAAAGAGAAAATAGAACCAAATTAACTTTTAAGACTTAGGGGAACTATTTAATATTTAATAGCCGCATGTGCTTAGAAAGGTCAATGTAGCGCGTTTCAACAAGGAAAAGAATTCTTCACCAACACAGAAATAAGAGACCTTCATCGCCCAAGAAAGTGTCAAGCAAGAAAAGACCACGTTGAAATTGATGATCAGCCATCGATGTTTGTGTGCCCTGAAGAAGGCTGTAACTGCACTTTTGACTCTTTCTCCGAACTTGAGTTTCATACAGACGTAGGAATACATGATAACTGGAAGTCGGAAAGTCTTTATGATAAAGTGCGGAAAAACTGGGCTGAAAAATTTTCTTCTATTGAGAACCAGAAGTTAACAAGCAACAAATCCTCCACTGGTCTGACTGTTAACAGCACAAATTCTCGTCTAAGTATCGGATGGGCTCTTAACAAAGGTAGAACTGGCCGAGTTCGTTTTTCTGAGAACGTGAGACGGTACCTTACAACAAGGTTTGAAATGGGAGAAAAAACAGGCAAAAAAAGCCGATCCAGAAGAGATCGAACGTCAAATGCGCAACGCCAGAAATGAACGGAATGAAAGATTGTTTCAAAGAGAGGAGTGGCTCACCAAGACCCAAATAATGGTTTTTTTTTTTCACGCCTCGCTTCACGGCAGAGAACTCGCGGTCAGGATGCTACATCAAAGGAACAGACATTTGATATTACAGCAGATGAGAATGACGACATCGACGCCCTCATTGGAGACTCGGATCGCAACAATTTGCTTGACGATATTCAAAGCAGAATTGGACTAGAGCATCCGATAGTATATGACACATATGATCTTTGCGCCCATCACAAAGAAGGAAAGCTACTGGCCTTCAATGTTGCAATGCTCAAGACTATTCTTCGGCACTTTGAAGTACCTTTCCGAGCAAAAGATAGAAAGGCAGACCTTATTAGGTTGTTAATAATATACATGAAAAAATTACTCGATTCTGATTGGCTGAGAGCAGTGCAGTTCAAGTGTAACACCAGTGCAAAAAGTGTAATACCAGTGCAAAAAGTGTAACACCAGTGCAAATTACACATCGATTTTCTGGATTATGATATTCTTTATTTTTAAACGAATCGCTTTGAGTTCGTAGCGTTATCAGTTGATCTTCATCAGCCAATCAGTAAATAAAGTGTCAAATCCGCGTCAAATGCTTACTTCCTGTCCGCAATGAGATCTTCCGGTACTTCTTCCAGGCGAATTTTTTCATGTTTATATTATTAATAAGTAATCATACGGCTTTTCTCGTTCAATTTGGAATTAATTTGTACTTGTGAGTTTTTCAAAAAGCTGAAATTGCACTCGCCGAAGCGGCTCGTGCAATTTCAGCTTTTTGAAAAACTCACTCGTGCAAATTAATTCCAAATTGAACTCGAAACCGTATGATTACCTTTACTAACAGAGGTTATCCAAGAATGCAACTGATGGATAGAGTCTACTGTCCCTTTTATCAAACAAAAGGGACAACAATATTTCTTCTTGCAACTGATTCAATTACGCTTTTATTTTGCAAGTCTTAGTTTATTTTTTTTCCGAAAGTTCTTGGGCATGTTGAGTTTTTTCGTATTTCTTATGTGACTTTTACGCGATGACATGAAACGGAGAGGCGCAATTCGATAAAATATTTAAATAATCTAATTGTTTTCTTATAAACCCGCCAATCGAACACTGTCGAGCTCACTTAACTCACTGTCCATCACGGAATAACCAAAGTTCCATAAATCAAAATTCCAACTTGAATTCAAGGCTCCCTCTTCAACTGGGCATGTCCAGTTTGTCTCGGAATTCCAAGAGAAAGCACATAGAATAACAAACCAAATACAGACTGAAATATGACCATTATGACTCATGCTAGAACTTTCAGATATCGAACCTAAGCTACTGACAACGTGTGGCACAGCCTATTATATTTGCGATTAGTGGGTGGTTGATTCATCACGCCTTAATAAAGTACTATATGACCTACTATTACTAAAGTTGCTTAAGTTAAGGTATCTAGACATTGACTGTACACATTTCACCGTTTTCAAGCGAAAATAGCAATCAGTTTAGTCGTGATGGAAATTCATAAACATGTAATTAAAATGTGGACTAGACGTGAACAGACACCCTATTCTGGTTTTCGATTTCTCGGCTTTTGGGGTCCAATCCTCATTTTCACAACTTATCTTTAAGGACTACCGTGTACTCTCGTCCCACACAGCGTAAAGGTCAATTCGTGAAGGACTTGCCCACTGTACAATGTAAATACTTAATTTTAAATTGATAGAATACCTCTTTATCTTTAACCAAAACATGTTATTAAGTCTAGGTTAGGTGCCACTTTTAAGAATTTTCTGAAATTTCTGAGGCTATTTTGGTGCAGTTTGCTTACTTAATTGAATTACGAGAATGAAGATAACCTGTTTTTGCTGATTACAGAGAGATACGGCTAAAATCGTATTTGAACAGTAAGAAGAAGCAATATACTTCCAAATGAGTGCAAATGGTCTGGGTTTTAACATCCCGCAGTAGCTTTGAAATTAATGGTAACTTTATTCATGCCAAAATTTGATTTAACCAAAGCTATTATGTTTTAGAATCATATTATTCTCAAAAATATTATTTCTAGGAATATCATCTATTACTTTTTAAAATGCTAGCGCTATCTGTGTGAAGTCACAGAGTTCATATAAATGCTTTTTTTTTTTTGACGTCACTGTGTTGATATGAATATTTGTCTTTCTATTATTCATGATAGCTTTTCAAACGGCGTGTGCACCTGACGGATTTCATCGATTTGATTTGTTAAATACATTCAGTATACACCAGTTGAGAGTAAACTCGGCTATTATATCTGCAATGTACATGCTTGTAAACTTAATTAAATTGGATTCGTTTTTATTTATTTATTTAACATTTTCTCTTTTTCTCTATTGTGAGGAAAGTTTTTTAAAAAACTGGTGCTGCGTCGGTGAGGAATTGAAACACAAGAAATTGGGGTAATCAAACGAATTGATTAAGTAAGTTATACCACCGTAAGGTAAAAGGGAGGTGGTGACGTTTCGAGTGTTTGCCCTTCGTCGGAGCGAATAACGAAGGGCTCCGACTAAGGG
>OX453282.1:4250000-4257500 GCA_949710005.1 Ricordea florida | reverse complement strand
GGAATCTATTTATATCTCGTTCCATGGCTGCGCGGTTTCCACATGGCGCATTGAAATTACAACCACGTGATGAGAAGGACATCAGCCATTGGTCAGTTACAATAGTTTCCGGATCCAAAAATAGATTCTTTCCCCTTATCATAGTGATAGAACCCAGTATGGAAGATGCGTTCTCTTACCTCATTTTCTCTTGATTCTGTCTCCTTATCATAGTAAGAGAACCGAGTATGGAAGATGCGTTCTCTTACCTCATTTTCTCTTGATTCTGTCTCCTTATCATAGTAAGAGAACCCAGTATGGAAGATGCGTTCTCTTACCTCATTTTCTCTTGTGCCGACCTATTCAATTCAACTTACAGTTATTAGTACTAAGTTGATTTTTCTGTTTGACATCTCTGCATTAGGTCGCCAAGTTACACGACTGTTCCTGCATACAGTGGGTTTCCCCTTATAACAAGAGAACTCAACGTTTTTACATGAAGCTAGGAGCGAAAAGCATGCCGGAATGGTTGCTCTTTCGCATGGATAAAAAGCAAATCGAAGAGCTGTCTTCAAGGAATGTACTAAACAACGACGTGAATTGCGAAAAAGAATTTTTGAAGATGAGTCTTCTAGATCTCGAGAACGAAGTTTCGCAAGAAGGCGAATGAATTTTGTGATGCGAAACATATCATGAAACTATTCATATTCTAGTTAATGCTTTGAGGAATTTTCTAAGTAAATAATGAATGATCACATTGTAAGGTTTGATTAATAAATAAAAAAAAAACAGTTAAACTAACAGGATCAACAATGCATTACTGTCCACTAGTTTGCCATTTCTTTGAAAGCTGCTAACAGTGTTTCGTTTACTATAAATTTCTTTCGGCCACCCAGGAAATTTTCCCAATGGACAATACATGACCACAATGTGAGCTTCGGTTAACAAATTATAAACGGAACAGATAAACCAACAGTACCATAGTACATTACTGTCGGTCAGCTTTACTGCACTAGAATGAAGCTCTAACCATTCGATGCAGCCATTTCTTAAACTGAGCTACTAACAGTATTTCACTTCAGCCCCATAATTTTCTTTCGGGCACAAAGAATAAATTTTAATCAGGGAAAATTAAAGAAGAAGGCTCAAAATAATTCAGGAAAATAATGGTTTTAATTTGCCAAATTTCTTTGCAAGCCGCAAGTTCCATTTCTGTAACCGGCGGAAGTTGCATGCGTTCACTCAAAGCCTTCGCAATCTTTAAGGCGCGAGGCCCTCAGCACACTAAAAAATGCCGCGTGTTCTTTGAACAAAATAGAAAAAATCTTAAGCACGAGAATCTTTCTGTATTCTTAGCGCACAATAAATTAGAAGAAACCTTAATTAATTGAAAGAAACTCTAATAAGAAATGATTTTTGAAGACCAACCCGAGTTCCACTGCCGGGCTTTGTTTATAAGTGCGTGTGCGCACTCTAATTGAAGTATTTACCATATCGTCATGTTCTGAAAAAATCTTATCATAGAAAAAAAACATATCTACTTATCTTAAATCCCACTGATCGATAGATTTACAACTCTTTGAAAAGTGCGCAAGAAAGACAGGTGAGAAAATATTAATAATGTTGAGTTTTAACAGGTGATTACACTTTGAATGCCGCGGAAACAGGCCTATTCTTGATACTGAATCTCAAAAACTTGCTGCAATTAAGCTAAAAAAACATGAAATCGGTACAAATTTCTGTTTTGAACCTTTCTCAGTATCATGTTAGTGTACCACGGGTCACCTTAGGCCAGTGGTGCTAGTTATTCCTGATTGCGAAGTTTCAATAAATAAAAACACAAGAAATTGGGATAATCAAACGAGTTGATAAAGTAATTTGTACTACCGTAAGGTAAAAGAAGGGGATGCTGACGTTTCGAGCGTTAGCCCTTCGTCAATTCCCCACCGGTTTCTTTGGAAACTACCCCCACAATATTTGATATTTCATAAAGAGAGTTCTATGTTTATCTGTAGGTCTGGCCACTGCAGGTGTATTTTCGTGAATACAGCAATTATTGAAGTGTGAAAAACGCAGACTAAAGCAGAATTTGCAACCGTTTGGTCTTTCGTCTGCGTTTCTCCAAAGTTGCAGAACTTTATTTTTTTACTTCGGGGCCAATAATCCCAACTGCTGAAGGTTTACACCATATTTTAATATGTTTTCGAGTCTGAACGATTTCCAAAGCTTGCGAAAATGGTAGGTACGTGGTGTAAGCATCATATAGTGGTTCCCGGTTAGTGAATATATGGCATACATTGCTCTCCATAGCCATACACGATGCTTACACCACGTACCTACCGCGAAAATGCACGCTGGCTGTGATGCCACGCCCTTCGTCTACTCGAACTTTGAAGCATGATGTTCTGAGGTCTTGCTGAAATTTGCGGATTCTAAAATCGTGAACGGAATGTAGTATCGAGAACCATTTAGGCACCGTTCTAGTTATTTTTTCAACTTGGGGGTCATACTAACCATCTGGAGCCGGTTGTTCGAAGGTCGATTAGCGCTAACCCAGGGTTAAATTTTAACCCGGGTTTCTTGTCCTCTTTTTAAAAAGCGTTTTCTCCGATAACGTTCTCTATTCTATTGAGAGCATACAATCATCAAATTGTAATCAAAAAGAACTATACTGAATACGCTTTTTAAGCGCTCTTATCTGCATTTAAATTTCGCACTAACCCTGGGTTACCTTAACCCTGCTTCGAGCAACCCGACCCTGGACTTTATTGATCATGCATTCAACCCTTCATTCTCAAAACCTAAGTAAAAATTATCATTAGAAAGTCTCATACAGTTCCTTATATATTTGTTTAGAGAATTTGATACCAGATCAACAACCCGACCCTGAAGGGTCACCCAGACCACCTACTAGCTGTGACTCGAAACATATATATTTCGCCTGTCGGGCGAAGAAGCCTTCTTTATCAGGTAATTGACTCGAGAACCGACTCTTATCTGGAACACTGCCGCCAGACAAGTTCACAGCAATGCCAGTGGTTTTGCATGCAGAGCACTGCACTGCATGGTGATCTCAATCAAATAAATTTCTCTTTAAACTATAGTGGAATTCTCTAGGGTCAACGGTTCAGTGTAGAAGATCTCTGAAAGGCCATCAGGACCTAAATATGAGGACATTCTTTATCTAGTATAGATACTGATGCAAATGAATACATGAAAGACCATATATATCTAGTACAGATACTGTGGACACCCGTGAACCCGCAAATCGAACTGACCCGCCAATAGCATAGTCGAGGTGCATAGTTTCATCTAAACATAATATATAGTAAGACAAACAGTACCACAGTACAGTACAGTGCAGTAGCTTTACAAAGAATGGTCACACTGCATGGTTTGATCCACTGATGAAAAAGTTTGAACCACACTGTATCGTAAAACAAACAGTACCACAGTACAGTACTGTTCAGTAGCTTTACAAAGAATGTTCACACTGCATGGTTTGATCCACAGATGAAAAAGATAGAACCACACTGTATAGTAAAACAAACAGTACCACAGTACAGTACTGTTCAGTAGCTTTACAAAGAATGGTCACACTGCATGGTTTGATCAACAGATGAAAAAGTTAGAACCACACTGTATAGTAAAACAAACAGTACCACAGTACAGTACTGTTCAGTAGCTTTCTAAACAATTCTGTCCAAAGGAGAAAGGAGCAATGAGGTCATCCCTATGTGGAGCGCCAACCTAAAGACCAGACCACAACATCGGTAACTATGTCCCCTACTCTTTACGATCAGTGTGTGGGTTCTTTTAACGTCCCACTAAGTTATCATGAACTAGCGTTGTGAGAGGAGACCTGCGGTTTATCGTCCTTATCTGTTTGTTAAATATTAATTTAACAAACAGACAGTGGCCAAAGAAAAGTGATTTGTACTTTATTAGTAATTACATGGCTAAAGATATATTAATCCATTAATTAATTACATTAATACATTATTAATCTAACAGTCAAACAGTGGCCATCAAGAAGCGATGATGATTCAGGATTTATATAGCGCTTTATCCCAAGGCTCAAAGCGCTTTACAACACTTTTTGTGGGGGACTTTGTCAGACTGCTTATTAAGGCGCAAATTGCAGCCACGCAGTTCACAATCTTATCAGAGTGAATAGTAGGATACACAGGTGCCCCCATAACAGAATAAGTGATAGACCATCACACCGGGGACTACGTCCCCTACTCTTTCCGAACAGTGTGTGGGTTCTTTAACATCCCACACCAGTACTGTGAGACGGGACCTACGTTTATCGTCATTACCCGAGAAGACTAGAAAGTCTGACCACATGCAGATGTCATTACAAAGGCAGCACTTTCTCCTCAGTTATTCAAAGACCCTGAGTGTTGGTCCTCCCGTGTTTTGAACACGCGACCTCCCCCGCGGTAGTCCGGTGCTCTACCAACTGAGCTAACTGATCGGCGGAACATTACTGTTCAGTTGCTTTCCAAACTGCATGGTTTTAACAGTCACCCCCGCCTGAGAAACATTTTTATTTTCGAATGATCTACATGTTTCGGAAGTTTAGGCCCAGTGCACGTGCAGCAAGCGGCATCGTCGCTCTTTGAGAAATTTTGGAGTAATCTTGACGACGAAATGTAGAAAATTTGTAGAAATTTCGTAACAATACTATTTGAGTATTTCGGCCTTTAGAAATAAGAGCTCAAATAATTACGCAGCATGACAAGATCCGATTGCCAGATAAAGGCACTGGCGAAAAAAAAAACACAAATTGGACAGCTGAATGTTTAGCAACTATAACGAGCTAAAAACGTAAAGAAGCTTAATGAAAGAGAATGGCAGTTCTTGTTTCCTGGAATTTAGGGGAAGTAATTAAACTCACTTTGTGTAAGGTGTAGGTGATGGTTTGTTGATTTCCTCTATGCTAAGGCAACTGAATGTAGGTGCTACAACGCTATTGGCCGCAAAGGCAGCAAAAAGGCCACGCCTAGCCAATTACAGGAGCGACCGAACAAGGGTTGCAAACAGAACTCTGGTACTTCTTAAGGCGACGACACAGCATCAGAAGACAAGAGTTTATTCGTGAGTAAGTATACTTGTATGTGGCTTTGGAAAAAACTATCCCAATTTTCCTAGCAATGATATTACTATTTTGAGCGGTACTCAAAATCAGTGATAGTTTATACCAGGTTATTTACCAGGAAACGTTTAGTGCAAAGGAGATTACTCGATCAGTTAACCGAACGTAATCCAACTAATTTACTCATTAACTGCGCATTGAAATCTGTATTCTGGAGATCAGTTTACTCGCGTGAAACCGAGCGAAAGTTTGCCTAAGTCGTCAAAAATTTATAGTCGGCACTGGGCCCGCACTACAGGGAAATGTTAAGACCACACTGTAATAGCAAAACGAACAGTACCATAGTACAGTACAATTCAATAGCCATGCAAAGAGTGGTCACACTGCATGGTTTGATCCACAGATGAAAACGTTAGAACCACACTGTATAGTAAAACAAACAGTACCACAGCACAGTACTGTTCAGTAGCTTTACTAAGAATGGTCACACTGCATGGTTCGATCCACAGATGAAAAAGTTTGAACCACACTGTATAGTAAAACAAACAGTACCACAGTACAGCACTGTTCAGAATGGTCACACTGCATGGTTCGATCCACAGATAAAAGAGTTTGAACCACACTGTATAGTAACACAAACAGTACCACAGTACATTACTGCATGTTCAGTAGCTTTTCAAAGAGTAATCACACTACATGGTTTGATCCAAAGAACCACACTTTGCAGTAAAACAGTACCAAGAGAAATCGGTGTTCCATAACGTTTTCCAAATATTTATTACAAAAAGGGCTAAGTATGCTTACAACACTGAACAGCGGTTTACAACCTGACGCAGGTTTTTGAAGACCGGAATTCTGAAATGAGCAGTTGAGATAGCAAAGTTTCTTGAGACCTTCAATTTGTTCGAAGGCGAAACTCGGATTTCAACCTTATCATTAGCAATAAAATTTTAGGGTTAAAAAACACTGAAACTCTTAGAAATATTGCGTGAAATATAACTTGGATATTTAGGCCGTTATGCTTGTATTTACACTTTCCTCTCGATCCAAAATAATTAACCATCGTTTTTATCTTTCATTTGGCACGCGCGTTTTGAATGATCAAATACTTCACTCAAAACTCCCTTAAATTAAAACTGTTGGCCTTACTTTGGCCGCTAAAATACCACTTGACGACAACAATGAAGCAAACTGCACTGGTCAAGGTGGTTTAAATGAATGTTCTGATCACTCAAAAACGCCTTTGAAAGCAAATAGAATTTTCCCTTCAACACTTCGTGATAAGAATTTCCTACACGCGATTCGGAGCAATGCCCGCCATCGACCCATTTGGTGTTTTTCTCTAATAAGTATTTCACAACCCTCATTTTCCGCATGAGGATTTCTGGACGCCTTTTTTCGTTTTACTACAGCGTGGTTTTAACTTCTGAATATGAGGATCAATTAATGCAGTGCGATCATTCTTTTGAAAAACCAATGAACCGAGTACTGACTATACTGTGGTACTGTTTGTTTTCCTACACAGTGTGGTTCTAGCTTTTGCCTCTGTGGATCAAACCATGCAGTGTGACTATTCTTTGAAAAGTTACTCAACAGTACTGTGGTACTGTTTGTTTTCCTACACAGTGTGGTTCTAGCTTTTGCCTCTGTGGATCAAACCCTATGCAGTGTGTCCATACTTTGTAAAGCTACTGAACAGTACTGTACTTTGGTACTGTTTTTTTTACTGTACAGTGTGGGTCTATCATTTTCATCTGTGGATCAAATCATGGAGTGTGAGCACCCTTTGGAAAGCTACTGAACAGTACTGTTTGTAAAGCGTTTTGCTTCTTTGGACTTTCAAAGTATAGAGAGAAAAGAATCGTTTTCAGCGGAGAATTGGTAAAACTTATGGAAATTCGGAATGAAGGAAAAAAGATCTCTCTCCTTGGGTGTAAGAAGTATTTTAAGCCTGAGATCAAAATGTGTTTCCGACCCAAAGACGACGCAATTACTCCTCAAAGGCTTTGTTTTCTTTCGTCATGTCAATAACGCTTAATTTACCATTTCTCGTTTCTAGTTCATTAGATTAGAACCTTTCTCTTTGCGTCTGATTCTGTGCTCTTCCCTAATAGCATTTGTTTTTTTTTTTATTTCAAACCCTTAATCAACTTGTATTTTTCTTTTTACCACAATTGCTACTAATCTCGCAATCTGATTGGCTAATTTGCCGTTGTTGATAAGAGTCTAGACAACGCGGCTCGCGTCAATGTGTCACTCACAGCAATAGCCAATCAGAAACGTTCATTTTGGGGAAGAAGCCAATCAGATTGCGAGAAAGTTATAGACAACGCTTGCTCTTTCTTTGTGTCACGATAATGCTCACGCTCTGAAAAAAAAAAGCATTTTCTTTGACGTTTTTTAACGTCGCTATTGTGGTA
>OX453282.1:4187500-4245000 GCA_949710005.1 Ricordea florida | reverse complement strand
TTTTCTCCTTTAAGTGTTTGAAAATATTTTTATAAATAATAAAGCAATTAATGAATTCGGCTTTCGTAGGATATGAAGAATTAAGCGGATCTCGGAAGGGTGTTATCCACCTCGGCCTACGGCCTTGGTGGATAACACCTTCCTCGATCCGCTTAATTCTTCATATCCTACTCAGCCTCATTCATTAATTGCTAAATAATGAGACAAAATTCACTCCACTTTACTTTAAATAATACAGTTCTTTTCCCTTCTATAGGGTGCGAAGTTATCAGACGTGTCTTACTCATTGGCTTCAGTGTTACTGGTCATCATTTAGCGGGATCTCCTGTCTAGAGGTACCTGTATTTTGAATTAAGTTAATACCATAGACTGATGGGCTAAGAGATTGAGATTCTGTCTGTGATTCTCTGAATGTGTTTAAAATTTGAACTAAATCTTTGATTCCACCATGATCTTCACAGGAGAGAAGTAACTATGGGACTGGGAGCCAGCCATTGCGTTGGTGTTTGGGCACCGCAAGAGGTTTCCATAACAACCATGGTGCTAGCCATACTTTTCATGATTGCCACCGTGCCAGGAAACCTCATGGTCATCCTTGCTGTGCTGTTTGATCCAAACAAGAATCTCCGAAGTCCATTCACTCTTTTGGTCGCCAATCTGGCCATTACAGACCTTATCGTTGGAGGTCTTGTTGAGCCTCTGTCCATTAACACTCACTACCGGGAGGCCCGAGGTTTGTCTATCAGCATGTCTTGGTTCTCCCAGTCTGTGTACTTTCTGTGTTGCACTGCGTCTCTACTGAGTCTTGCAGTGCTAACGGTTGACCGCTATCTGGCGATCACCAAACCAATGTGGTACAGAGCCAATGCCAGTTTTAAGCGGGTTGCCACGGCAGCCGGTTCGGTGTGGCTCTTCTCTTGCGCTTTCACTTCAATCTTCTTCTTTGTTGGTTTCGTTACCTATGCTTTTGTCTTTGCCAACATCACCATGTTTTGCACCATTTTCATTTTCATCTTCTCCTACGTGCGAATCTTTCAGTACGCCAAAACGCAAATCGCCCAAATCAAAAGGTTACACGACAGCTACAGCGAGCAAAACCGGGCGCGTCAACGTGCACTGGAGACAGAAGCACGCCTCACTAAAACCTATCTGATGATGCTCGGGATATTTCTGTCTTGTTACATTCCCTCTTGCATAATGATTTACCTCATGAATCTCTGCCGAGCTTGCAGTTGCGAGCTCATTCACTGGCTGAGGGACTTTCATTTCGTGTTTATCACGATAAACTCCCTCATAAACCCTTTTCTTTACGCCTTCCGACTTCCCAACTTCAAGAGTGCGGTCCTGCGCATTCTTCGCTGCTCCAAAGGCCGTGTGGCTCCGGGTCCCGCCCACATCATGCCCCCGCAGCATCACATCAGGAGAAGTGTCCACAATGAAAACAAAACCACAGAGAACGTAAACCAAGTACCAGTTATCGGCGTCGTTGCAGCGGAGGCCTGGCAAGCTAGCATGACAGCTTTGGAAGATGGCAGAGCCAGCGAGAAATCGTCCGGCACAGTGAATTGCGCATAGAACTTTGATCCTCTTAAGCTTTGTGTCCAGAGAGAAATTCTCCTTTTGTAGTTTACAAATATCTTGTACAGTGCCAGTAAGGAAAATATTTACAAACATCAACACAGTACTTTGTTTAAGCTGATTTCCGTATATTCTCATAACCTGTAGTCCTTACTATGTATTGAGAAACTGCAGGTTGACCACTCTTTTCTTCTCATTCTAAGACGGTACAGCAGCACGGTTCCCTGCTAATTTCCATAAGCTACTGAACAGTACTGTACTGTGGTACTGTTTGTTTTACTATACAGTGTGGTTCTAACTTTTTCATCTGTGGATCAAACCATGCAGTGTGATCATTCTTTGTAAAGCTACTGAACAGTACTGTACTGTGGTACTGTTTGTTTTACTATACAGTGTGGTTCTAACTTTTTCATCTGTGGATCAAACCATGCAGTGCAACCATTCTTTGGAAAGCTACTGAACAGTGTGGTTCCAATTTTTCATTTGTGGATTCAGCCATGCACTGTGAGCTCCTAAGCAGTGCTTTAATGTTACTGCAACCCATTCCGAAAGGAATCATTCATGTTGTTTCAATAATTTAGCTAAAGTATGTCGTACGTAGAGGTTAATACTTGATGTAGAAATAGGTTCATGTGTATGAAAAGCGGAAAGTTTTGAAACATTTTGGCACTTGTCTGATTTGACATGAGTTTTGCCAGATACAATTGGGCCTTTGTAAGATATAATCTATAGCATCTTGTACATGTGTCATACTCGGTAAATAAAAAAAATATTACCGAAAAGTTCGATGACTTCGTATTGATGAGAAACTAGAACAAGAGCATGTTATCTGGGACAAACAACCGGACCATTTTTGGCCCAAAGGAAAGCATTTTCAGCTGATCTCCGGTGTTATATAATTTATTCACACAACTGACGTAGGACAAAGGACACAAAGCATTCATGACAATGTACCTAACCCTAACTAACAAAGGAAAGGAATAAATTATATTACGCCGGAGATGAGCCGCATTTTCATAGAGTCGATAATTTTTTTATTGAAGATTTCCATCTCACATCTTTAATTTAAACTCTCTGTTTTTATATTTTGAATAACTGCTTTGCAAACACGCCTTCTTCAATGTTGAAAGATGGGCAATTACCTCAAAACTACACTCCTATCATCCCAAAATACTATTATATGGGAAAAAGGGGGAGTTTCTTCTTTCTAGTGAAAGAAGAGCATCACACAAAAATATTTTCCTGCGGGAGGGAGAGGGGGGCGTTTGTTCTTATTACGCGGGATGACGTAGTCAGCCCGCGTATAAAATTCGGTAGCGCATTCCTTTCGTCGTCTTGGGAGTCAAAAATTGCCTTGTTTTTTTAACTTTCCCGTATCCCGAGCCCGTCCCGAAAAAATTGTGTGATTTTTATTGGCTGTAACTTTGAATCACGTGCACGTCAGGTTGGATTGCTTCATGGATATCCATGATCGCACAATCAGCAAAAAAAACATACTGCGTCAGCAATTTTAAACCAACACATCCCGCGTAAACGCCTTCAGGCGTCTTCTTGTTACCCATGAAAGAATGGGAGTTTTCAGAAACATTTTCTGAAATGATATTCTCCTATTAGGGGAGAGGTCATCCTTTTGTACAAAGAGGGAGAGCTACTTAACAATTAGACCCGTAGCGTGTAAGGGCTGCGGGTCAGTAGCCCATGAGGTGCAGCCGAATTTCGCTACTCGAGGACTATTAGTCTATTACTAATAGTCCTCTAGCAGCGTAGCCAATCGGATTGCGGCATTTGCATTAGTCCACTAGTTAGGTGATACTAATCCCAAATATTCTATTACAGGGCAAGAAAGGTGTTTCTCCTCTTGATGAAAGACGGGATGTCAACCCAAAATATCATCTTATCTGGGAAACGGTCTACTCCTTACTGTAGAAAGAAAGGAGAGATAATCCCAAATAATCTTTTTTTTTCGGGGGGGGGGGAGGGGAGTAAGGTCTTTTTCGTCCTGTTGAAAAATGGAGAAAGCCTTCTTAAAATTCTCTTATGAGAGGAAGGGACGGAGGTCTTACTCTTTCTGTGAAAAAATGGGGGGATGGTTTTTGTGTTTCTGATGAAAGAGGGGACACCACTTGCAATTGTTCTCTTATACGCGAGATGGTTAGGTCTTCCTCTTCCAGTTGAAAGAGGGGTGTTACTTCAAATATTCTTTTATGAGGAGCGCAAGGGCCATCCTCTCTCTCTTTTTAAAGAGAAAGAAAGAAGAGAGAGAGAGAGAGAGAGAGAGAGAGAGAGAGAGAGAGAGAGAGAGAGAGGGAGAGAGAGAGAAAGAGATATCTTATAAGTGCAGTGATCTCAATTACTGGATTGCCTTTTGAAAAAGTGGGATAACATTTTTCAAGTTTTGCCATTGTGCCTTGAGTGTTATACTGAACAATACCAAAGCCTTGATTTTCTTTTCATTTTTACCTCATGGTATGTACGTCATACCATGAGGTATAGTAATGGTTGGATTTGTCACTCCATTCCCGTTAGACAATTAATTTATGCATTAAATGTGAATTAAACAGGTTCTCCCCTGTCTCCCCTACTAGGTTTGGTTTTGTCCACAAGGTCATGCTATTGTTTTAGGTTCACATATGTGGGGGAAGGGGGTGAGACAAAGCGGCAACACATGTTTACAAAATGGCGTCTGTTGTATCGAGCTCGACGCAAAGATTGTCAAGGCGAGTTTTCGTTCCTTTCGCTCCATCTTTGATCAAAATACACTTTTGAAGATTTCGCGAACGAACAGGAAATGTGTTCAAGAATGCTCAAGGGGAAAGAAATCGGATTTAAAGTCTTAAAAGTGACGATGTCTCCAATTTGGACGACGAGTAATCGATCAGTCGTAGCAAGAGTGCACAAAACGAACTATTCGGAATGAACGCTATATGGTCTTGGGAAAGGACAGCACTTCATGGAATAATTACCACATACCATGAGGTAGCTCGAAGGAGCCTTTGATTAAGTTGATATTTTACTTTGGGCATTAAAGAAGCGTCGCATTAACTATATACACCAAGTTTTCTATAGTGCCCTATAATGCACGTTTCAAACGTCTCTTTTTTCCATGACTTTTTTCTCTATTGAAGCCCACCTGAGTGGCATTTTCACCACACGACCACTGGAGAACCAATCGTGCTGGCGCATCGGCAAACGGCCAAAAGTTCTTAGTTACAATCGGCGATCAATGAGTTGAGCTAGTACTAAATTAACCAAAGTAGTCGAGATGATGTTACTTTTTTCTACAAGTTACGAGTGTAACGGTGGCGCAGACTTTGTCAGACTCATACATGAGCAGATGTGCTCTGGTCAGAGTGGTCCGTATTCATAACCCATTAAACTGCAAGGATAAAAAGGGGCGGAAAATGGTGAGAGGGGGGCAGAACCTAAGAAACTGGAGCAGAAGGAGGGGTAGGGGATGGATGAACAGAGGAGGGAGGAGCAAGAGAAGAGCGAAGAGGGGCAGATTGAAAGAGGTTTAAAGACGGGGGACGGGGCGATGAGGAGAGAGAAGGTCATCGGTAAAGTAAAGAGGAGGGGAACATGAAGTGAAAAAAAAAAAACAGGCGCAAAAAGAAAAGAAGGAAGTGGAGGTGGAAGAAAAGCAAGAGGACATTCATCAGACGCCGAAGGAATGGGGGAACGAAGTAAAACAAGTAAAAATAATGAGGGTTGTCCAATACTCCGACCAATTTATGCATTGCATTGTACTGTATAACTCCATAAGAATGGTTCAACAAAGCATTCTAGAACGACAAGATACAACACAATGCATTGTGCTGTGCATACATTTGTCAGAGTACTGGACAAGAATGATATTAACATAGCTTTCGGAAAGCGCGCGAAATGATTGTCTAATACGGAGATTGTGATTGTGAAGTTGTGAAGTCTTATGTTATAAAAGAAATGGTAAACGCAGCAGCTGTGCAGCCATTGAGTTATCCCGTACGCACTTGGGAGTTTGCTAAGCACTCAAGAAGCTAGAGATCTTGCTAGCTTCTTTCGTGCTTAGCAATCTCCTGCGTGTGTCCATAACTCGATGCCTGCATAGCTGCTGCGTTGACCATTTCTTGAAAATAATAGGGACAGTGGGTCTAAGAGGACTGGATCTAGGACGAGAACAATGAGGGACGGGGGGTGGGGGGGGGGGGGGTGGAGGAGGGATCCAATAAGGCTCGTAAGTTTACCTGCCAGTCAACAGTCTATCTCCTTCCTCAGGATCGGCACGAGGCCAGTCTCCAAATCCTAAATTGTCCTAACAAGAAAAAAAAAAATAAAAGTCACAGGCAGAATCGGAAAAAGAAACCCAAAATCTCCTAACTGAGCCTACCACTGAGTCACAACTGATAAGAAGCTCGTGCGAAAAAGGCCATTAAAGGATGTTAGTATAAATACTCAGGTGATTATACAAAATCGCGCGGTCTGATTGGTTCGCTATCTCGGATTATCAGCCGATAATCACCTCGACGAACAAAATGGCTGCCAGTCGTTCGCGCGCTTTTGATGAAATAAAACTTTTTCGTGTTGTAAAATGCTTTTCTTTTCTTTTTTGAAGTAATCACCTGTGTATTTATACTAAAACAATTATTCGCCTCAGGCTCAGTGATTCTCGGTGAATATTCACCTCGACTTCGTCTCGGTGAATACTCACCAAGAATCACTTCGCCTTCGGCGAATAATTGTTAATTAATGGGACAAACATCCCGCTTACTGCAAGGATTTGAAAACCAATGCGAATGAGGTTTGAAATAAAGGGGATAAAAATGATAAATAATAAGGATCAGAGTCAGTATCTGGGTAACTGTGCACCTCCCCCTCCCCTAGCCCAACAAGTTATAACAAGTTAAAAGGTTCGCGTTAATGTTGGGTTAGGGGAGGGGTAGGTGCACAGTTGCCCAGATACTTACATTGATCCAATAATAAACTGAAATAAAGCCAGATTAATATATAAAAGATGAACGTTCAGCATGTCACAGGCAAAAAAGAGTCTTTCTTGGAGTCTGACACGACTCGAAATGCATTTATTATTGACTGAGATGTTAACAGACACGTGGCCTCCTACAGCAGTTAGAAATCGACAGAAGTCAATCTTACGTGACCATAATGGGGTTCCACTAAGTTCCGCCCCATAGATCTCCTTGATTGATCGCCACCTTAAAAAAAAATTAAACAATCAAACTATAAAGGTGTTGTCACCAATAGACCTTAGGGACCGTTCATTTTTTAAGGGATAGGGGGGGCTGGTGGGATTTGGGGGAGTGTCAGTGGGACATTGAGTGACCCTCCCTCAGCTTGCCAATTTTTCCACATGACCCCCCCCTCAAAAGGAATTTTTGTTGGGATGACCCCCCCCCTTGGCCGCCGCGAAAAGATGTTTATATTTCGTGAATAAAGCAAGAGAATTTCTCTTCAATTTATGAAAACTTCATACCAATTTTTTTCGCTTTTTTTTCGTTTGAACCCCCTTTTTCTTCATTTTTTTGGGGTGGCCCCCCCTTTGAAGCCATTTTTTTTCGCGTGGCCCCCCCTCAAATCCCACCAGCCCCCCCTATCCCTTAAAAAATGAATGGTCCCTTATTCGCTTGTAAATTTTGTTCTACCAATACAGATCATGGGATGACACTCAGGAGATTTGGTCCTCTGTCTTGTTAGTTAAAAAGAGTGCAGGCAGACATATTCATGCTCGCATGCACTTTTTATAATAGACAACAGAGCATATTCGCTTGTAAATTTTGTTTTACCAATACAGATCATGTGATGATACTCAGGAGATTTGGTCCTCTATCCATTTAAAATAGTGCAGGCAGACATATTCATGCTTGCACTCTTTTTAATGAACACGACAAAGGATCAAATCTCCTGAGCATCATTACGTGATCTGTACTGGGAAAACAAAATGTACATGCGAAAAACGTCTATTTTGGCTACATTCCAAGAAGCTTACAGGAGCCACTATTAGATCCAAGGCAACCTAAACAAATTTACATACATCACGATCGAGTATCTAAACAATAGAATCTCTCCAAATTTTACATATTTCGCTTAAAATGCATATAATTTGCGCCATAGCTGTACAAAAAATATCAAGATTGAAAAAGAATCATCTCTGTCGGTAGAATCTCGCCACAAATCTGATGTTCAGCGTCAAAAACAGACATTCAAAATTTGTATGAGAATTTATTTGGATGGCCTTGGTTCGAGTAGCAGCACTGTAAACTATTTAACAATTATTCACCGAAGGCGAAGTGATTATCGGTGAATATTGACCGAGACGAAGTCCAGGTGAATATTCACCAATAATCACTGAGCCTGAGGCGAATAATTGTTTTAGTATAAATACACAGGTAATTATTTCAAAAAAGAAAAGCAAAAGCATTGTACAACACGAAAAAAATTTACTTCATCAAAAGCGCGCGAACAACTGGCAGCCATTTTGTTTGTCGAGGTGATTATCGGCTTATAATCCGAGATAGCGAACCAATCAGAGCGCGCGATTTTGTATTATCACCTGAGTATTTATACTAAAAAGGTATAGTCATCGATTCTGGCTACATTCTAGAAAGCTTAAAGGTGGATTAAGATTATTAGGAAAGTAAGTAAGACCTTCCAACGCAGTTACCAAGTACCATAATGGTGGTTTAAAACAATCTAAATAATTAACAGAGCGCATTTCAATTGACTGTCATCAAACCAAAAACAAGGCAATCACAACAGATGCACTCACTCCGATGGACCAATCAGAACTCAAAGCGAATGCATGTAATACACCAATCAGAACTCAAAGCGAATGCATGTAGTACACCAATCAGAACTCAAAGCGAATGCATGTAATACACCAATCAGAACTCAAAGCGAATGCATATAGTACACCAATCAGAACTCAAAGCGAATACATGTAGTCCGCCAATCAGAACGCATGTAGTCCGCCAATTAGAACGCATGTAGTCCGTACCAAGCACGAGACGAGGCGAGGGTATTGATGTCGAATGCTGTAGTGCAACTAAGCTTGGTACAGTGTACATCCCAGTGAGGAAATGGTAAACGTGCAGCGTACAACCATCGAGTTATGGACGCACGCGGGAAGTTAAAGAAGCGTAAGAGTTGCTCGAGGCGTTGCTCGTTGCTTACTGAGTGCTTAGCAAACTCCCACGTGCGTCCATAACTCGATGGCTGCACAGCTGCTGCGTTTACCATTTCTTTTACAACTTAAAACTTCACAATCTGACGTCAGCATGCAACCCATGGGCAAATGGACCGCGCGTATTAGCCAATCATAATTCATGTTTAGCGTTTAGCATTGTAGTGTATTGTGGTGTGTGTGTATTGTACTGAAGTAAAGTGTAGTGTTATGCACCACTTGGGTAATCGGTCGCACAAATGTTTTCAGCTTCTTTCGGTGAAGCTCGATCTGTTTTTATAAACTGAATTTTTGGTGGCCGCCATTCACCTTCATCAAAGCTAGGAATCCGAACCTTACATTTAATAAGGCGTACTAAGAGTTAGTATGAAGCAGATCAGAGTAGCTTTCGTTGGGGTACAATGCAATGTCAAAGATACCTGAGGCCCTGGATACCGTTGTAACCATAGATTGCAACGCTTCCCCAACAAGACTGGCCGCTAAGAAGAGGTCGCTGTGAACATCAACCGGAATATCTATTGGAACAAAAAGCAAACGAACAGGAAAGGTACTCAAGTTCACCTCTGGGAAGGAAAGGTTCGAAGTTCGAGCTACAGTAGAATGCATGAATCAAGGTTTCCTTTGTGTGAATGACAATTCAACGCTAAAAGTGAGCTAATTTAAGCTACGCTTGTTATAGTTACACAGTTAGGGGCTAATATAGTATTTTAATAAATGTAATATACAATATTATTTTTAATATTAATATATGTAATATTTTAATAATTTTTTTCTTTAAAGTGTGCCTCTTCTCCTTGATGTAGCGTGGGTAAATAAAGTATTGTTCTTGTTGTTGTTATTATTGCTGTTTTTTGTTGTTGTTCTGCTGTTGTTGTTCTGTTGTTGTTGTAGTAGTTGTTTTTGTTGCTGTTGTTGTCGTTGTTGTTTTTGTTGCTGTTGGACGCTGGTCAATACTGGGACTAAAAGGGTTACCACTAGCTTGTGTGACTCAAAGTTTCACCACGGAAAGGGTTAAAAGTCAGAACCACTTTGCAGTACTGGAGCTTTACTCTGAAACTGAAATGTTTAAAATTGAAACAAAATTACAGGACTCCATGTTTTTATTCTGGGACATTTTCTTATGGAATGGACTTAATGGCTGAAGGTTTAACTGTGATTGAGATGGAGTTAAATTGTAAGAGTTTCATACCAGAATTATGATCCAACGGAAACGCAGCAGTCATTCGGTCCACAATGTTACTCATTTCCATCTCTTCCAGGGAGGAATCTGGACGGTCCAGCAGACCTAATTCCGCAGCTGTCTTAGGAGAAAACGCACTCATTGGTCCCCCATGAGAAATGTTGGCCCCCCAGAACTCGCCAGATTGTGACTGCCAATCGGCACCTCTCTTTGGAGGTGACATGACCTTTGGATAAAAATACTTAGAGGAGGGGGTTTGATTTGGAGATCCAGACAGGAATGTGTCAGGAGGAAACGACGACACAGCACCTAAACGGTTAGAGGGCGGTTGGACAACCGCGCTTGACTTATTTTGCACCGCTGCTTCAGGACTTTTGCTTGGAGGAAAACTTGTCAGGGGATCCACTGTTGCGTTACTGAGGGCTGGGGCACTGGAAAGTGGCTTACTTGCTTGGTTTGATTTCATAAATGAGGCAATCTGCGCCAAATCACCCTGAGTAAAAAAAAAAAAATCAGATGACTTACTATGAAAGCTTTATGGAGAAAGTTCCCTTTGATGCTTCAGTACACAAAGTTGTACAGTACAGTGTGTTCCACAGATTCGCGATTGCAACGTTAACTTATCGCATGTGAATGTCTCGAGCGAAATTCGTACAGCCAAATAAGAGTACAAGTCATTTTATTTAGCGATGAAAATGGAGTGAGTCCAAGTATTTGCGCAGCATCCGAATCCACTCAAGGGGCGGGTGTACAAGGGGCGGGTGTACAAGGCGTTTGAAATTTAATATCATGTTTCAAAGGAAATTGTTTTTGGGACAATATGCTCAATTAAAGTTTAAAAAAAATACAGTACACATTACAATTAAATGGCTCGAAGTTCAAAGTAACAAAAATACTTTGCGTACGGAGCCTAAGAAATATTGCTTTTACCTACCCGGAGATACAATCGTTTCATGGTCTGATCACTTTACCAACGAAACAAGAATTTAAAGACTATTTTAAAAAAAGAATTTGTTCGAGTTTCAACCAGTCCATGTTTGTTCTCTGTGAAAAAGAACTTTTACATAAATCTTAAGCGTTTGGCTCAAACGCAGTTTTGTGAGACTCCGCGTAAGAAAAATACAATCTCTGTTGTTCAAAGTATTATGGGGATAGTTATTAAAGAAACTGGTGCTGCGTCGCTGAGGAATTGAAACACAAGAAATTGGGATAATCAAACGAATTGATAAAGTAAGCTACACCACCATAAAGTAAAAGGGAGGTGCTGACGTTTCAATCATTAGCCCTTCGCTCCGACGATTATCCCAGTTTCTTGGGTTTCAATTCCAATTTCTTCTGTTGTTCTAAGTTTGGGTAGCGCTCCTGAAACGACGTTTTCCGAGATTCTTACTATAAAGCAGGAACATTGGTCATATGAGAAAAAAGTACCTGCGACTGAAATAAAAATGACACAAAACTTACTGTATAGGAATTTTGATTGAAACTCGGGTTTTTCTTCCAAAACAATCTTCCACAAGAAAGATTTAAATATAAGACATGACAGTTTAATTGGCTCAAGACACAGTATAGCAATTTTAAAATGCTTGTATACTTTAACATGATTGGTCTTCAGAGTTAACCACAGTGCTGCTAATAAACTGGTGGTCGTTATCAGATTATTAATAAAATATCAGGGTTCGGTATCTGCTTAGAGATATTAAATAATTAAGCAAACAGAACATTTAAAATGAGGTGTGGTTACTTTTTTACAATGATCTATGAATAAAGGTACGTAGCAGAAGCTACGTAACTGGTAATTAACAATCATTCCACGAAACTGAGTCGTATAGAGGTACAGTGTTGCATCCAGGTTTTACTAGATAGGGGTCCTCTGGACCCCTTGGACAAATATTTGGGGGTCCATACCAGAATTTTGGGGGTCCTATCATGAATATTGATTTCAATCACCTCTTAATTTGATGATGAAGACGAGTGAAAAATTGCATTGTCGGTGTCCGCCATTTTGAAAACTGCGATTACTGGGCCGAGTAAATGTTTCTTCGTTTACCTCCACGTAACGCTACGGCTCCCTCAAACTTAAAAGCTTTTGTTATGAGAAGTCAGAACTCAAAAAAGATGGAGCGAATGAACGCGAAAATCCATCATCGGTAGCAATTGTGCATCAGAAAGCATGACGCTTCACTGTTCATCTTCGGAAGTTCGGTGTTCCGCACGTTGCAAGCGGATTGTTTTTCTTCGCGTCGATAAAAGTGGACCAAACAGGTAATAGCCAACGAGGCGCATAGCGCCGAGTTGGCTATAATTCATGTACGACGAGATTGAGTGACATAATTGTTTTATTATAACTCTACACCCTCAATTGTGAAAAAATTGGAACTAGTTTGCATTACAAGAATTGACTTTGTTGTTATTTATAAACAAAACAATGTTGTCGCGACATGTTGTCGAGCCGATGTTGACGAGTCCGGCTCGTTCTTGCCTATCTGTTAAATGTACATAGCAATGTTTTTCGAGTTAGCAAACCAGTTTGAGAATTAAAAGTGAAAAAAAGTAACCACAAATGAAAAAAAAAATCAGTTTACGGGCTTTCACGGATGTTTCAAAATGGTGGCTGCTTGTAAGAGTTTCACTTTAGTTCGTAAAAAAACAATTAAAATCGTGTCAGTTTCGTTATATCATTTGCTCACTTACCGTGGAATAATTTCATCCCATATTTATTTGATTCGGTGGTATTTTTTGGTACATTCTTTACAAGCAAGAATTGAATTTCTCCCCGTCTAATTCAAGAAATCTTTCCTCCATGATGGCCGTCTTCCGTACTTATGGGATATGAGCTGATAGCCTGTGAGTAGGGAACCAATCAGAGAGCGCGCTTGCTCATATCCAGGGGTTGTAGATACAATAATAACGGGTTATTCCTTAAGTCCTGGCTAATACTTAGTTGTAACAAAAAAACGGTTATTGAATGATTGAGTTTAAGCTATTTTAAGTTTAAGTTAAAGAAAGTTGGTCTTTGTGTTAGGGTAATGAAAGTGAATTTAAGAGTTTAATACCATTCGTGCTTTTTTCTTGGCTTCCAAAGTGATTTGTTTCACGCGCTCGTTGGCAAAGAGGACAGCCATGTTTTCTTCGTCTGTTATTAGACCGGAAAGCGTCGCTTCCTCCTAAATCAAATAAAGATAACCACACGCACAACGGTTTATCTTTTTTAATGGTTTATTATTTTTTACAAACAAGATTAATAGTTTTCTGTTCTCAGTCCACTATTTCCTCATATTTTTCTTCCCCAAGAAACACTTGAAAAGCATCGCACGAAACCTAGTCTCCTTGGCAACCGTTGTCACGACAACGGCTGGAAAAAAGAATAAACGAGACCTGGACGCGAGCGCAAAATCGCTCAGCGCGGGGGTAGGTACGGGAAGCAATCGTTATCCCTTCTCCCTTGCGTCTCGCACTCTCTTTAATTCCGTTTTTGTTTTCTCACGGTAGTGCTGTCGATTCGTTTGTACTGAGAAAACAGAGGCTGTGAACACTCTACGTTAACTGCTAACAGGCGATACATGAGGAATTCACATCAGTTTGATCTCACAATTTGTGCTTTTACAGTTAAAACAATTCGTGAATTAATTTACCTTAGTTTAGATGAACAAAATTTTAAATTACCCTTTGCAATTTTTTTTTATCAAAAAAAAAATTATTATTTTAAATTGCTGGGACAGAGTTTTAAATTTAACTTTATTTATTTATTTATCTTCAATTTACATTTCAAAACACAATTATTCGTTAATGGTTAGAAGGAAATTTAATTTTAGTTGGAGCTGCGGACTATGCAATCATCAAAATTAGGCTCTACCAAGAGAAAATGAGGAAAGAGAACATAACCCCGTCTGATACGATACGGGAACAGAATCTATTTTTAGCGCGGAATCTGTTTATATCTCGTTCCATGGCTGCGCGGTTTCCACATGGCGCATTGAAATTACAACCATGTGAGGAGAAGGACATCAGCCATTGGTCAGTTAAAATAGTTTCCGGATCTAAAAATAGATTCTATCTGCTTATCATAGTAACAGAACCAAGTATGGAAGATGCGTTCTCTTACCTCATCGAATCTTGACTATGATGAGCGTTAAATTCCAAAGGAAGGTATCTCAAAAAAGGTTCAACAATTCTTAGAGTTTGAAAAATCAAATTCGTTGTAATTCTTACAGGAGGATAACAAAGTTTCAGAAGCAAAGACACAAATTAGAAAAAAAGCGCAAAAGATAACTCAAAACGAAAAGAATGTTCTTGGAATTTAATGTAGCCGAAAACTTTATCCAGTTAAACAAATCTCTAATATAGCCAAAAGATTTGAAAACAACAACAAAAAACAAAACGTTTTTCTGAGTGGAATTTTTCTTATCTAAGCTACGATCTATCGCATCAGGGTCAGAACTTTACGAAGTGTGACCAGCGGCACCGTTCTATGATTTAATTATAATGTGCAGTTTAATCACTGCATTATTTCAAATCCTATAATGAAATACCCATTTCATGATAGCACCGATATTGCATTCCATACCATACCACTTACATTATTATTTCAGTCTAGTTCTCATTCGCACCCCCATTTTCGTATACGCGGAAAGAACCTTATCACAGAACGAACATTACACCCACTGATCTGAGCGCCGTAGCTCTATCTCAGTCTGTACCTGCTGTAGAAGGATCCTTAATCGATGGAGCTGAATCTGTAGTTGGTGATTGTGTGCCTCGAGAACCTCTTCGCGCGCTTGCAAGCGTTCCCTTTGTTGTCGTAGAAACGAAGCCTCGGCGGAGTTCTCAACAGATATGATTGCTCGCTCGTCCCGACTATGGCGTTGTAGCGCATGAATGTTTGCGATTTCCCCGAGTAAAGTTCTAAAACGCAAAGGCAATTTAAAGTTTTTCTTAAATATTAAACAATTATTATTCTCTTAAATAGAGGTAAGTAGTCGCAGAATATTTCCCGAGAAGTGCATGAGGTTTGATACCCGAAATATTGAGCCAATCACATGACTCAAATTGGAAAGGTTGCTGAGTTGATATACATGTATGTTATAAGTAATGTGAAATGCCGGTTCTTGAATTGACCTTTTCATCCCTAAAGTGACTAATGTGCAATTTCTCCATACAATGACTTTACCAGTCTCGAGAAAACAAGAGGTGAGAATTTAGAAAAGGATCAACGTACTAGGGCGAACGAAGTTATTTGCTCACAAACCTATTGTCGTCCTCTAAAGCTGTGATCAAGTCTTCAAGATCTTGTTTCTCTTTGCTGTCCAGCTGTCTCGGAATCGGGGCAAAAAAAGGAGACTGAAAAAGACGCAAGAACAAAGAAGTGCCATCTTGTTTTTTGTTGTTGTTGTTTTGTTCTATTTGTTGTTGTTGTTGTTATTCTTCTTGTTGTTGCTGTTGTTATTCTTCTTGTTGTTATTGTTTTGTTTTTGTTGTTGTTGTTTTGCCTTTTCAATTAAAATTTACAAATCAGAGCAACTTACCGCTTCCGCTTCCGGTTCACCTGATAACCTAAGAAGAAAAAAAAACACATAACACTTGAAGTTAGTGGACAACTCTCATTAAAATATCTACTTTGTACCAAACAACACAGGTACGTATTGTAATTGTTATTAGGGAGCTTAAAATTTTACAACGGCGACGGCAACAACAACGCCGCAAAACAATGATATCATTAGTTAAAAGAGCATAAATAATCGTGCTGCACGTGCAGCACGGATTCTTGCGGTACTCCGCATAACGACGACGTGAAATTACCAAATTTGAGGTTTTGACAACAACGTAAACATGCAAGAGAGAATTTCTCATTCTCTATTTTAACTCTGAAACCGTTCGTACCAATTTATTTTTAGGATATTTCGCCCCACTGTAGGACGTGAATGAAACTGAACAATCGCGAAAGACTTATCATCAAGCAAAGTTATATTTTGAGGTGACGTCTTCGTCGACCGTCGCCGTCGTAGATCTTAAACTCCCTACATGTATTATGCGATGCCAACGCGGGAACATACCCTTTTGCATAATGCCGTATAAGATGATGTTCATCGTCCCTAAAACGACAAAAAATATGAGTAAATTACGTTGAGTTGCAGAGGGATCCTACTGCTGAGACACAACTGAACAGTACCATACTGAAGCAGTTTTTATTTTACTTTCAACTCCAACTGTGAATTAAACCATGCAGTGTGACCATTCTTTGTGAAACTACTAAACAGTACTGTACTGTGGTACTGTTTGTTTTATTGTACAGTGTGGTTCTAACTTTTTCATCTGTGGATCAAACCATTCAGTGTGACCATTCTTTGTAAAGCTACTGAACAGCACTGTACTGTGGTACTGTTTGTTGTACTATACAGTGTGGTTCTAACGTTTTCACCTGTGAATCAAATCATGCAGTGTGACCATTCTTTGTAAAGCTACTGAACAGTACTGTACAGTGGTACTGTTTGTTGTACTATACAGTGTGGTTCTAACTTTTTCATCTGTGGATCAAACCATGCAGTGTGACCATTCTTTGTAAAGCTACTGAACAGTACTGTACTGTGGTACTGTTTGTTGTACTATACAGTGTGGTTCTAACGTTTTCACCTGTGAATCAAATCATGCAGTGTGACCATTCTTTGTAAAGCTACTGAACAGTACTGTACTGTAGTACTGTTTGTTTTACTACACAATGTGGCTCTAACTTTTTTATCTGTGGATTAAACCATGCAGTGTGACCATTCTTTGGAAAGCTACTGAACAGTACTGTACTATAGTACTGTTTGTTTTATAATACAGTGTGGCTCTAACTTTTTTATCTGTGGATCAAACCATGCAGTGTGACCATTCTTTGTAAAGCTACTGAACAGTACTGTACTGTAGTACTGTTTGTTTTACTACACAATGTGGTTCTAACGTTTTCATCTGTGGATCAAACCTTGCAGTGTGACCATTTTTTGTAAAGCTACTGAACAGTACTGTACTGTGGTACTGTTTGTTTTACTATACAGTGTGGTTCTAACGTTTTTATCTGTGGATCAAACCATGCAGTGTGACCATTTTTTGTAAAGCTACTGAACAGTACTGTTCTGTGGTAATGTTTGTTTTACTACACAATGTGGTTCTAACGTTTTCACCTGTGAATCAAATCATGCAGTGTGACCATTCTTTGTAAAGCTACTGAACAGTACTGTACAGTGGTACCGTTTGTTCTACTATGCAGTGTGGTTCTAACTTTTTCATCTGTGGATCAAACCATGCAGTGTGACCATTCTTTGTAAAGCTACTGAGCAGTACTGTACTGTAGTACTGTTTGTTTTACTACACAATGTGGCTCTAACTTTTTTATCTGTGGATCAAACCATGCAGTGTGACCATTCTTTGGAAAGCTACTGAACAGTACTGTACTGTAGTACTGTTTGTTTTACTACACAATGTGGTTCTAACGTTTTCATCTGTGGATCAAATCATGCAGTGTGACCATTCTTTGTAAAGCTACTGAAAAGTAGTGTACTGTGGTACTGTTTGTTTTACTATACAGTGTGGTTCTAACTTTTTCATCTGTGGATCAAACCATTCAGTGTGACCATTCTTTGTAAAGCTACTGAACAGCACTGTACTGTGGTACTGTTTGTTGTACTATACAGTGTGGTTCTAACGTTTTCACCTGTGAATCAAATCATGCAGTGTGACCATTCTTTGTAAAGCTACTGAACAGTACTGTACTGTAGTACTGTTTGTTTTACTACACAATGTGGTTCTAACGTTTTCATCTGTGGATCAAACCTTGCAGTGTGACCATTTTTTGTAAAGCTACTGAACAGTACTGTACTGTGGTACTGTTTGTTTTACTACACAATGTGGTTCTAACGTTTTCATCTGTGGATCAAACCTTGCAGTGTGACCATTTTTTGTAAAGCTACTGAACAGTACTGTACTGTGGTAATGTTTGTTTTACTACACAATGTGGTTCTAACGTTTTCACCTGTGAATCAAATCATGCAGTGTGACCATTCTTTGTAAAGCTACTATACAGTACTGTACAGTGGTACCGTTTGTTTTACTATGCAGTGTGGTTCTAACTTTTTCATCTGTGGATCAAACCATGCAGTGTGACCATTTTTTGTAAAGCTACTGAACAGTACTGTACTGTGGTACTGTTTGTTTTACTATACGGTGTGGTTCTAACGTTTTCATCTGCGGATCAAACCATGCAGTGTGACCATTCTTTGTAAAGCTACTGAACAGTACTGTACTGTGGTACTGTTTGTTTTACTATACAGTGTGGTTCTAACTTTTTCATCTGTGGATCAAACCATGCAGTGTGACCATTCTTTGTAAAGCTACTGAACAGTACTGTACTGTGGTACTGTTTGTTTTACTGTACAGTGTGGTTCTAACTTTTTCATCTGTGGATCAAACCATGCAGTGTGACCATTCTTTGTAAAGCTACTGAACAGTACTGTACTGTGGTACTGTTTGTTTTACTATACAGTGTGGTTCTAACTTTTTCATCTGTGGATCAAACCATGCAGTGTGACCATTCATTGTAAAGCTACTGAACAGTACTGTACTGTGGTACTGTTTGTTTTACTATACAGTGTGGTTCTAACTTTTTCATCAGTGGATCAAACCATGCAGTGTGACCATTCTTTGTAAAGCTACTGAACAGTATTGTATTGTGGTACTGTTTGTTTTACTATACAGTGTGGTTCTAACTTTTTCATCTGTGGATCAAACCATGCAGTGTGACCATTCTTTGTAAAGCTACTGAACAGTACTGTACTGTGGTACTGTTTGTTTTACTGTACAGTGTGGTTCTAACTTTTTCATCTGTGGATCAAACCATGCAGTGTGACCATTCATTGTAAAGCTACTGAACAGTACTGTACTGTGGTACTGTTTGTTTTATAATACAGATGCTGCTCTTGGTCGCTTGCGTTGCCACGCGTATAATAAAGCATATGACAGAGTAGGCGTGTAAAAAGCACTCACATGCTGGGTCTTGGCAATGGCGCAGATTGTTTAAACTCTTCTTCATCCTCTTGTGATTCATGATCCGCCAACCTGCCATCAAACAAACGTTGTGATACATGTCTCTAGGATCTTAGAAATTCGAAAGCATCTGGCGCTCCGACAAGTCATACATCAGTTACTTGAGACAATGAAATTTTGGGGGAGTTTTTATTTATTCACTACCGAGAAACTACAAAAACCACCTTCCACACCCCCCCCCCCCCCACCCACCTCCCTAAGTTATCAATGTTGCTAGAACTGCGGAACCATATTGAAAACATTAGCAGAAAACTTTGAAAAGGGAGGGGTGGGAGGAGAGAAAAAAGCGTTTGTTTTTTTTATTCATACAATACTAGATTTTCTGCAAATCGTAATTTCAGCAGACCAAAAGCACGTACCAATTATGGCAAGCAAATATTTGCAGTCATCTCTTCTAAAATCTGGGAATCTATAGACCTTCATATCAAACAATCCTGGGGCCCGTTTCTCGTAAGCTCCCGTAAATTCCGGCCCGATAACTTACCGGGACGGTTAACGGAAAACTTTACCAGGCACGGAATAGTGTTTCTCGAAGCACCCGTTAATTTTCCCGGTACTTACCGGACCCGATAAAATAGTGGGTTGTTACCAGTCTCTAAATTTCAATCTCACTCTAATCACTAACTTGAAATTTTTTTGTACTTACTTAACTAGGAGTAGAAAATATTGGAAAGAAGGAAGGATCTTATGGAGTGAAAAGCTATAGATGAACTGGCGTGATTAGGGAGTTTAATATCTCCGAAGGCGACGCTAGACGAAAACGTCACCCCAAAATATAACTTGGCTCTATCATAAGTCTTTCGCGATCATTCAGTCTCGTTCACGCCCTACAAAATGGGCGAAATATCTTAGAAAGAAATTGGTACGAGCGGTTTCAGAATGAAAATAGAGGATAAAAGATTCTCTGTTACATGCTTACGTTGTCATCAAAACCTCAAATTTGGTGTTTTTACGTAGCCCTTGTGCAGAGGACCGCTAATTTACTTGCTAAAATCCGTGCAGCACGTGCAGCACGACTATTTACACTCTTCTAACCAATGATATTATTGTTTTGTGGGGTTGTCGTAGTCGTAGCTGCGTCGTTTCTTAAACTCCCTAATTACTCGTTTTCTCCGGCCGGGAAACATCAAGCGCAATTTTCAAAGATCCCAAATCGACTGTTCTAGCATAAAGCAATTTAAGATCAAGAGAAATGCGACTAAAACAATTTTGTGATTGGGAAGAATAATTTTAAAGCTCTTTATTCTCGTTTATCTATCGTGAGCCGTACAGTACGCTTCTTCATGTTTGTGCACCGCGCATAATGCGACTCTTTTCCCGATCGCTCTTTTATGTAATTACTTTTATCTGTAGAATGTCTGTTTTCTTATTCCCTCCTCCCTCGCAAAAAGGTAAAAAAAAGTCCGCAATTAACACACAGGAAACAGGTTTGCCTTGCAGTAGGATCAGGTTTGTGTGACGGGAACCGTTATTTATAAAAAGAAGTCATTTGGAAGTCATAACGCGCGGCGAGTGATCGGCGTTTTATCTATTCATTGATTTTTTTCCGCTGTTTGTTGGTTTTAAAAAACAATAAAGTAGAACGTCACATTTATATAGCGCTTCCATACAAATGCCTTCCAACTGTAAAAAATAAGTGGACAGCTCGCTTTCTTTCCAATTCCTCCTTCAGTTCCTCAACGAGCCACTCTATTCTTGCTCGAGGGAGCCGAAATTTTTCAATGACCTCGCAGTCAGCCATGTCGGCTAGAAAGGGGCGTCTTTGGTAAGACTGTGGTCCTTGCGCTAAACTAAAAAGTCCGCCTCTGGCCGCCATTTTATTAGTTTTGCAACATTTGCGACTTCCCGGTAACTTTACGGGAGGTCACGATCTCCCGTAAATTACCGGGCAAGTTACCGGACAAATTAACGGTATCGAAAATAACGGGAGCTTCGAGAAACACCTGAAACTTAGTTTACGGGGACTTACCGGGTGACTTACCGGGTGACTTACCGGGACCGGTAATTTACCGGGTCTTTCGAGAAACGGGCCCCTGAGCTCCGTATTTTTATTTAAATCAAAATATAAACAAGTGCTCCTTTTAAGTCAAACGTAGACTATAGCAATCCTAACTTCGTCCGAACATGAACATTTTTCTGATCTACTCCACTCTAGTTTTCCACTGTCAGCAGTGGCCAACTCGAAAGCTTACAGCTCCTTTGGCCACTGCACACGATACATCAGCAAAGTAATTCATCTTCCATTTTTCCTTTCGCTTATTTTCAATACCTATATTGTAACTATGTTTTTCTCTTGTAATCGTCGTGTAAAAATAAAAATTGAATTGAATTTGAATTGACCATCCAACCTTAGCCACTGACCAGACTTTTTTTACGATTATCAATTATAGTGTATCAAACTACGGGCCACTCTCCTTCGCCAAACTTGTGACTAACCAACTAGTTAGAATCCTACCAGCTGGGAATCTTACCTATTCAAACTTTGTTTAACTACGCTTGTCTACTTAATCATCGACAAACCTGGCTGCGTAGTTTCCTAGTTTGTCATGTGCTCCTGGAAAAACGTTTGACGACGAAGGAGCATCCACGTAATCGCTGAAGGCAAAAGAAAAATGAGAGAAATTTAAATACAGCAAAAACAAATATCAAATGCAGTTCAGTAGCTTTATAAAGAATAGTCACACTGCATGGTTTGATCCACAGATGAAAAAGTTAGAACCACACTGTATAGTAAAACAAACAGTACTACAGTACAGCACTGTTCAGTAGCTTTGCAAAGAATGGCCACACTGCATGGTTTGATCCACAGATGAAAAAGTTAGAACCACACTGTATAGTAAAGCAAACAGTACCACAGTACAGTACTGTTCAGTAGCTTCACAAAGAATGGTCACACTGTATGGTTTGATCCACAGGTGAAAAAGTTAGAACCACACTGTATAGTAAAACAAACAGTACTACAGTACAGCACTGTTCAGTAGCTTTACAAAGAATGGTCACACTGCATGGTTTGATCCACAAATGAAAAAAGTTAGAACCACACTGTATAGTAAAACAAACAGTACCACAGTACAGTACTGTTCAGTAGCTTTTCGAACAAATGGTCACACTGCATGGTTTGATCCACAGATGACTAAGCTTAACGAGGAGCCCAGTAATCGGCTACTGGCTAAACCAGTTTTCTACTTACTCTTCTTCTCTATCAGAAGGCGCCGCGTCTTCGATTCCAAGTGGAATAAACCTTCCTTTAGAAGGATGCTCTGGTTTTCGCTTCTTTTTTTTGCTCACTTTATTTTTCATGACCTTGGCAAAAGCCTTGATGTCTTCCTTTTGCGTAGACTAAGACGGAAAACGAGAAATCGTTAGCTACGGATAAGTTGCTTCGTCGTGGCAATCATAGTCCAGTGGGCTAAACGACGTGCCAAACCTGTGTGCCTGCACAAGACATCCCAGGATCTTCTTTAGAAAAAAAACTGAGGAAACAGAGCTATTTTATGGAGTTTTTCAACAGATTTCTTTAAGGACGTGGTATGTTGTAAAAGGAAGTGAGATTTGGTAATAGGTGCTAATTGATCCCAATGGGGATAGCACTACCATCAATATAAAGGGCTGAAAGAACGCTGTTAAAACTCTCTCTTTTTCCGTACTCCGTTTTTCGTCTTCGTGAAAATTTGGCAGCTCATCGAGAAAGTCACCGGTAACTGTACCGTCCTCGCACCTGGAAGCCACTTTCAAAAGAACCGGCCGCGCGCCTGAGAGGGAAGCTCTCTTAGGGGGACGGACCATTAGAAAAGTGATGGGGGGGGGGGTGGAGAAAAAATAAAAAAAAAATCATGCAAGGGAAAATGCCAAGAAAAAAATTCATGCAAAGAAGAAGGTAAAAAAAAATTCATGCAAAGAAGAAGGTAAAAAAAAAATTCATGCAGAAGGAAGGTCCAATTGTGACTTTTTCACACGTAGTAAAAAAAATTCGCGCAAGCTGAAAATTCCCCATCCCCCCTCATCACTTTTCTAATGGTCCGTCCCTAATCATGTTAGTAACCATGGCGACACCAATATCCTCACACGCGAAAGATAAAAATAGTATCTTCACTACGCGCGATGAAGATACGATTTTTTAGTAAAATGAAAAATCCTGGTATTTCATCAGTATCTATAATAATTTATTATAGCATTATCAAGTTAAAATTAAATTACAATATATGCAATATTTGGTACTTACCACCAAACAGTACTCCTGTGTAGGATGACCTATTTTGTGTTGTTTGTTGACACGACCAGACCAAAAACACTCCTGTATTAAACAGAAAAGCAACGGTAAATCGAATGCGGCGCCCTTCATTAATATAGGCACACAAAGCGTGCATGCAACCGAGCAGAATAAGATGGGATTTACCAGACTAGGAGTTGCTTCTAATCCACCATTATAAAAAAAGCGATCTCTTTTGCGTTGTCTGAACTCGCATTTATAATACATGTGGCTGAGCGAGTTTCTTCTTACATCTTCTTATCAGAGGAGGGCAAGTTTCAATAGGTAAAGAAGAAATGTTGTGTATACTACCTGACAAAGATCGAAGTTGAAGCACTTTAAACAGCGATATCTGTAAACATTAAAATTCAGGACCTAAGAAAATAAACCCATGGAACACTAACCACTTACTAAACTGTAAGTTCTACGCAAAATTTTCTTATAGACAGCAAAAAAAATTTCTATTTAATTCCAACCCAGACGTCTTAGTGATGGCCCAAGGCAGTTCTCAGCTTTTTGTTGGACTCAAACTCACTAACTCATTAACGACAAAGGAACGACAAAGGAACGACAAAGGAACGACAAAGGCAATCAGACATCGTGACGTGTTTGGATATCTGATAAAACACGACTCGTTCTTGCATCGTTAATTTCTCCATCTAAATTATTTCGCTTGAGAAGCTATACCAGACACTCGATACATATGTTTTATCACAAATCAAACACCTCGATTTTCTCTAAAAACTACTCCGCTACGCCTCGTAATTTCAGCTCTTTTCTCGGTGTTTGATATGTGATGAAACACTCTATTTCGTGTTTGGTGCTGTGTCACCAGGAATGCTTTTAAGAAAGTTGTTGAAGACATGACAAAAGACCTCACCTGAATCCCACAATTGGATACATCTTGCACACGTTACACTTCGCTTCGTGTTTAACTGAGGAAACACAACACCTTATCTTAGTTTATTACATGGCTGGTTCTGTGAGTGGGCAAGATAAAGCGAACCTGATATCTGATTGGCTACGAGTGAGAAAGATAGACCAAGCGTGTCTGCACGGGTTTTCCCGTGTTTTCCGCGAGATAAAACATTACAAAATGGTGAAAAAAAACCCTCGTTACCCAAGTTTTTTCAGTCAAGATGGCTGGATATTTGCTTCGTTCTTTTTTGCGTTTTTATTGACCTCGGCTAAGCAGGGTGTTCATTACGCAGGGTGCTCGGAGATCGGAGAATTCTCCGGCTACTACGAAGAATTCTCCGGCTACTACGACGAATTCTCCGGTTAAATTTCGATGGCCTGAGCTAGTTTTAAATTCAGACATGGAGCGCTTTCAGAATATTCTCCTGTTACTTAACACAATTCTCCTGCTGCTACAATTCCTATTGAAAACCCTGGCCGACTACTTCTTGGTCAATAAAAACGCAGGTTTTTAACCCTGATGACGGCAAACAGCCGAAAACGTTTGGTTTTTACTTTTTATACTTTTTAAACTTTACAAAAATCTTTTAATCTTTGTAGCCTTATAAATAAGATACCTTTTATCAAGCGAACATTATGGACAATAACACATTTATTGCTATAGAAATGGGAGGCAAGTGCTCTCACCACTGTATCAACCTTGCTCTGCTCTGGAAGCAACCTCTAGCTACGGTAAACTCAAAGCATGTTACCTGCGGCCAGGACCCAGTTTGAAAACCGCTCTATAAAAATAACTGCACTTTACAAATGGTGTATGGTAACGATGAAACGCTGCCAACCAATTAAATGTCTTGCTAATAAAAAAACGGAAAGACCAATCAAATACCTGTCTCCGAGACAGCCAATCGGTGAAGTGTTGGCAGCCATACAATGGTCTGAGGTTCAGCGGTCATCCACTCAATGAACTCTTCAGCGCTCACTCTCTCTGGTATCGATACCTGCAATCAATTTCCAACCATCATAAGTGGAGACACTGTAGTGTAGTGGTTAGAGTATCGGATTTACGAACAGGAGGTCCGGCGTTTCAGCACTGTTGGTGGCACTGTGTTGTTTCCTTAGACAAGAAACGCCACACCATCTCTCTCCACCCAGGTGTATAAATGGGTACCAGCGATATAATGCTGGGGGTAACCTGTGTTGTTTCCTTACATAAGGAACTTTACTCCACACTGTCTCTCTCCACCCAGGTGTATAAATGGGCACCAGTGATATAATGCTGGGGGCAACTTGTGTTGTTTCCTTAGACAAGAAACTTAACTCCACACCATCTCTCTCCACCCAGGTGTATAAATGGGTACCAGCGATATAATGCTGGGGGTAACTTGTGCTGTTTCCTTAGACAAGAAACTCAACTCCACACTCTCTCTCCACCCAGGTGTATAAATGGGCACCAGTGATATAATGCTGGGGGTAACTTGTGTTGTTTCCTTAGACAAGAAACTTTACTCCACACTGGCTCTCTCCGCCCAGGTGTATAAATGGGTACCAGTGATATAATGCTGGGGGCAACTTGTGCTGTTTCCTTAGACAAGAAACTCAACTCCACACTCTCTCTCCACCCAGGTGTATAAATGGGCACCAGTGATATAATGCTGGGGGTAACTTGTGTTGTTTCCTTAGACAAGAAACTTAACTCCACACTGTCTCTCTCCACCCAGGTGTATAAATGGGTACCAGTGATATAATGCTGGGGGTAACTTGTGCTGTTTCCTTAGACAAGAAACTCAACTCCACACTCTCTCTCCACCCAGGTGTATAAATGGGTACCAGTGATATAATGCTGGGGGTAACTTGTGTTGTTTCCTTAGACAAGAAACTTAACTCCTCACTGTCTCTCTCCACTCAGGTGTATAAATGGGTACCAGTGATATAATGCTGGGGGTAACTTGTGTTGTTTCCTTAGACAAGAAACTTAACTCCACACTGTCTCTCTCCACCCAGGTGTATAAATGGGTACCAGTGATATAATGCTGGGGATAACTTGTGTTGTTTCCTTAGACAAGAAACTTATCTCCACACACTCTCTCTCTCTCTCTCTCCACCCAGGTGTATAAATAGCCTACGTGTAGCCGCACCCTCCCCCTGAAGGAAAAAACGGGAGGAGGGAACGTCTACGAAAACCTGACACAAATCGTGTTATGTGACGTCACCCTTTAGCAAGAAAATGTGTAGTACTTTTTCATTGGTGAGCCATTTTCTCAATACTTACATGAACTCTGATTGGCTTAAGTCTGTTATAGTCTCGTGAGAACCATAAGAGAAAATGCCGGGCTAACCGTGTTCTCGCACAACAACGAGCTATATCGCGGCTTTGACTTTTTCTTGAGCGGCTCTCGGAATAGAGAAATTTCATGGAGAACAGCAGAAAGCCATCGATTTGTTTCTTGAAAGGAAGGATATCTTCGTTTCTCTACCAACCGGTTCAAGCGATACCGTTGATGGCCTCTGCTCTTTGGTTTAAAAAAGTTGTGACAGACCTACACGACTCCCGCTGTTCGCAAGTGTACGGTTTCTTTGCCTTTAGAGTTTGGGTCTCACGAGTATGTCCTTGAGCGATTTTCCTCTTTTGTACGACATGATAGGAGGCTCTTTGTATATCTCACTTAGTAAAGGTTGATCCTGTATTAAATGCCATTTTTTCAAAAATATTTTTTTTTTTAAATAGGCACCGTTGGGTGGTATTGTGTGACAAAAGGAAGAATTATCTTGTGGGTTCGTTTATTTTGTTGAAGAGCCGACTTTCTCTCTTCGAATTTCACTTCTGAGAGGGCTTTATTCACCAGAATATCAGGATAACCTCTCGTGTAAAGGCGTGATCTGAATGCTACAATATTCACTTCGAAAGTATTTTTTGAAGAGTTAGTTCGAAGCAGCCTAAGTGCTTCGCCTTTGATGAAGCCTTTACTGACCCCTGGTGGGTGGCAGGAAGCGAAATGTGTGTACTGAAATGTTTCTGTCGGCTTGTAGTGAGTTCGCAAGTACAGGATAGATCTTTGTCTAAATCTATCACCTTTGTAAACGCAAGTATCCAAGAACTTGCTAAATTCTCAAGCGCTAGACTTACATCAAACATAGTTTTTCTTCTGCTCTTAACCAAATATCTCTCATAATCCTTGTCGATCGAACGGCCATTAAATTGCAAATGTGTTCGAAAGAATAGGAACGTGATACCATTGTTTACACAATCGGGGAAAGTGCTGAGACATACGTTTGCATAAATTAGAGTGACGTCACATAACACGATTTGTGTCAGGTTTTCGTAGACGTTCCCTCCTCCCGTTTTTTTCCTTCGGGGGGAGGGTGCGGCTACACGTAGGCTAGTGTATAAATGGGTACCAGTGATATAATGCTGGGGGTAACTTGTGCTGTTTCCTTAGACAAGAAACTTAACTCCATGCTGTCTCTCTTCACCCAGGTGTATAAATGGGTACCAGTGATATAATGCTGGGGGTAACTTGTGTTGTTTCCTTAGACAAGAAAATTAACTCCACACTGTCTCTCTCTCCACCCAGGTGTATAAATGGTACCAGTGATATAATGCTGGGGGTAACTTGTATTGTTTCCTTAGACAAAAACTTAACTATACACTGTCTCTCTCCATCAAGGTGCATAAATGGAGAACGGAGAAAATGTACCCACAGCCAGGGGGAGTCACAATAGGCACTTTAAGAAAAACATGACGATGACGTCGACTAAAACGGGACCAAACAATAGCATTGATGAACGAAACAATGAAACTGCACGTGCAAAATACAGTCTGGTAGATTTCTTTGCCGTCCTCAGCAAAACAACAACGTGAAATGACCCTTTTTCAGGTTTTCGGAATACGTGAGTGCACGACAAAATTGCCAAGAAAAATTTGAAACGGACGAAGAAACGGGTTTAGGTTGGAAAAATCAGCTGTTTGAAAAGTTACTACTTATAAAACTCCCTAATATTCCAGGGTGCTTCACTACTGAAACAGGGATAAGCTGGGCCTCCTGTGGCATCAGTGGGTGTCCTGTGGCACCTGCCATGTTGTGCACGGGCAACTCTATGATTGACAAGCATCCCATCCAGGGGGGAGTAACATTACTCTCAGGTGCTTCATACTACTGAAACAGGGATAAGCTGGGTCTCCTGTGGTACCAGTGGGAGTCCTGTGGCACCTGCTCTGTGATTGACAAGCATCCCATCCAGGAGGGAGTAACAACACTCCCAGTGCTTCATGCTACTGAAACCGGGATAAGCTTAGGCTGTGTAGGCACTTCGTGACTAGAACTTTTGGTTTTTAGCATGTTTTAAAGCCACGAGTTATCTACTGGTAAGATACATGTACAGTGCATGTAGGCTCTTTCTTGAGCAACTTCTTCTTAAAGGACAAAATCTGCAACAAACTGAAACAATCAAAAGTCATACCCTTTCAAAACAGTTCCTTATTGCTGGCTCCACGCTTGATCCACTGAATGCTGTGCTCTCGTAAATATACTTGGGGATCTGCATTAAGATAAAATAAAATGCAGTTTATTAGAGTGGTTAATTCATTTCACTGTCAAAAGTAACAATATGATTGCCTTTGGTTCTATAACTTTTTCATCTGTGGATCAAACCATGCAGTGTAACTATTCTTTGGAAAGCTACTGAACAGTACTGTACTGTGGTACTGTTTGTTTTACTACACAGTGTGGTTCTAACTTTTTCAACTGTGGATCAAACCATGCAGTGTGACCATTCTTTGTAAAGCTACTGAACACTACTGTACTGTGGTACTGTTTGTTTTACTATACAGTGTGGTTCTAACTTTTTCATCTGTAGATCAAACCATGCAGTGACCACCCTCTGGATATCTGACCACTGAATAGTACTGTCCTGTGGAACTGTTTGTTTTACTGTACATGTAGAGTGTGTTCTAACTTTTTCATCTAGTGATGGAACCATGCAGTAGAAGCTTGGTTTATTGTAGTATTGCACTGCTTGTTTTACATGTAATGCGAAAGTGTGATGCATTCCAAAATAATCAAATCCTGTGATTGAGAACTCCAAAGTAGAAATTTATAAAATAGAATACAAATTAATTAGTTCAGTTAATAAATATACCTCTAACATTTCCAGAAGAAACAATTTGAGTTTCCTTTTGTCGAAATATCTCTGATTACCGCAAAATTGCCGGAACATATCTGTTAACATATTTACAGGGCAGTCAGAGTGAGGCAACTACAAAACAATTATTTACAGTCTGAAGATCTTAAAGTGTTAACACCGCATAGTAACAGAGTAACAGGTACACCCATCATTGAGTAACTGGAGCACCAAAACAGGCATTATAAAAAAACTTGACTATAAAAAGAGGATATTGCATGGCAGTGGAGATATAAAAGTTCTGTTGGGAGTGAGCACAGCAAACAAGTTAAATATTCTTCAAAACGGGAAGAGAAGTTCACATACCTGTCCAGTCATGAAATTTTCTTTTTACCATAAAAAAATTAAGTGGTATACCCGACCCCACAAGCAATATTATTTATTGACTTGCTTCCACTCTGTATACAACGGGGTACACTGAATTTTACATAGGAAGTGGCTTTTATCACTGTAGTCATCAAGCACCACTGGAACTCACATCTATACTTGTCTTGTACTTTTGCAGAACACATCACTGCCAATCCCACCTTGACAGAAACTATTTGTACAAACCCTGTTCTACCGCTGAGAAAGGAAAAGAAAAAAAAAACTGTCAGTGAAAAACTTACATGTATGTAATACTTAAGTATACTACTAGTGTTCTATCACGGATCTTCATCAGCCAGTCAGTAAATAAAGTGTCAAATTCGCATCAAATGCTCACTTCCTGTTTGCAATGAGATCTTCCGGCACTTCCTCCAGGCCAATTTTTTCATGTTTATATTATTAATAAGTAATCATACAGCTTTTCTTATTCGATTTGGAATTAATTTGCACTTGTGAGTTTTTCAAAAAGGTGAAATTGCACAAGCCGCTTCGGCTCGTGCAATATGTTCAGCGAACAAGTTTGAACGTGTTCAGCGAACTAGTTAACTGCGTATGCTGTATTAGACTTGCACATTGTTTCAGTTTGATGAACATGTTAAGTTTGGGGAAAAAAATAATATGTCGATCGATGTCTTAAAAATAAAGATCATGTCGACCCACGATTTGGGAAAGAAATAATAACGCCCCCCTCGAATAAGCGCCCCCTGTCTTCTCCTAAATTTGAAATAAGCACCCTGGGCGCTTATTCGAAGATTTACAGTAGGTCTCTTTTATCTTCAATATCATTTTCTTGACCCTTTCACTCCCAAAAGTGACTTTACAGATTTTACTCTGTCTAACGCCAGACGATTTTACTCGTCAAATGGAGACCCCTTCGGAATGAAAGGGTTAAAAACTATCTCCCTTAAACAATATCTCCCTTAGTTCTTCTGTTTTCACCTGCTGTACTTGGAACCTTACATGAAAGGGGGAACTAACTAGATAACCAACTAAGTTAGCTTAGCTCCCTAGCTCAAACTTTCTTTAAACCTTATTACAGTGTTTCACTTTTCTTTTTAGTTTCCTTCCTACTGTTTGTAATGACCCTGGTATTGCATTTTTCCTCTAGGGCTCATAAAGATTGATTGATTGATCAATAATATTGATCAAATTTACCCTGTAACAATTTAGGGTATCATGTAAACATGGCCATAATGCCAACTCAATTTCTTGCCTTCCCTTAAGAGTGTGTAAAGCAATTTGTGTGCTATTTGTCTAGTAAATAAACTGAAGCAGAACCTTAAGGGAAATTTAAAAACAAGGTTTCAAAGTATGTGTACAGTGGTTTACAGTTTATATGAACCTCACCTATATGTAGCCTAACCCTAACTCTGATATTTTAATGCTGAGGCTTAAATCTTAACCCCCCAACCACAAAATAATTTGTTGTATGATAAGTGTTCCTGACCCAAACTCCCTTCCTACTTCAAAACAATGAAAATAAACTAGAGAGAACACGTTTACCCAGTTTTAAAAAAGTTTACCTGGCTAAACATAAAATTACCAAGTTTAAAAACATTTATCTACTAAAAATAAAATTAACCCTTTAAATCCGAGTAGTGCCTGAGTATCCAATTTCTCATTACAACATTCACTGTTCATTAACCATTCATGTTATGAGAATAACAAATATGATCACCAAAAAAGAGTTGCATTGATATTTAAACAAATTCTCCTCACTAGTAACAGCAAATACATGAGAACAGTAATTAGAAAATGAATATTGCTATTGGGGCTTAAAGGGTTAATTAACTGAATCTAGAAATTATGTGCAACATTTATATTGCTGTTAACTTACGGGTCATATACATTTAGAAGCCAATTCAGAACCAGCTCACTGTTAAGGGAGACATCCATATTATAGGTGAGGTCACCATTCTGGTTGATGAAAATGGCTGTTACAAGTCTTAACAACTCAGCTACTGATAAATTTCCACCTGAAACACCATCTCTGATACCTTCCTCATCAAGTGATGCAATAATAACAGGAAGATCAACCATGTACACTAAAAATGAAAACACAGAATGGTCATCTTTTTAGAGTGTGAATTCTCAAACCAAGATCACACAAACAAATACAGTATCGTCCGCGATATATCGGCGATATTTAACGATAATTTATCTCAAACGATATATCGAGCGATATATCGTAACAGCTATTGTTTTATTTATCAGCGAGATATTGTTTACACTTTGCAATATATCGTTTCCCTTCAACGATATATCGTTCTCGCTTAGCGATATATCGTTCTCGCTTAGCGATATATCGTTCTCGCTTAGCGATATATCATTCTGGCTTAGCGATATATCGTTCCTGCTAAGCGATATATCTTACTCGTTTAGCGATATATCGTTCCCGTTCTCTTAAAAAAGCTGTTGCTATGGCAGCAAACAATAAGACGTGGACGCAAGAGCAAATGACACGCGATTTTGACACGCATAAAAGCTGTTGCTATGGTGTATATCTTCTTCACGCAGAGACTGGGGCTTAATTGGGGAAACTTTGTGTGTATTACACACAGCTAAAATAGTGTCAAGGCAAGCGAGATCAATTTCCGCCACTCTCTCGACTCCAACAACAAAACAAAAATTGTGATGCTTCTGGGTTGTCGAACCATCTTTAAAGTCCATCAGTTGCTAGAGTGTAACGAGGTAAGTTTATTAATTTTAGACTTAAGAGGAAACCATCGTAGCTTCAAGGGAAGAGAGAGAAGATTTGCACTTCATCGAATCAGTTATTGCTCGACCGTGGCCGTGTTTCATGTACATAAACTTCAACACTAATTCATCGCACACAATCGCTTCGCTACGATAATTCGTTGCAGGGAACTTGGCTTCACTACGATATATCGTTAAAGTGAACTTCGCTTCAACTATATATCGCTACGATATATCGTTTCCCTTTACGAGATATCGTTGCAGCGATTTCTCGCTAGAACGATATTACAGCGACATATCGCGAAAATCGCTCCGATTTATCACTGATTTATCGTTTCGACACTCGCCAATTCCTGCGATATTTCACAGATTTATAGGCGAGAAATCGCAAGAACAAAGCGCGATATTCTGCGATTATCGCTTGCATTACTTTTGGACAATACTGTATCAAAATGTCAATAGAAGGTGACTTCATGACATTATACACATACTGCACACATGCATGTGCATGTTGTGGTTCAATTTTATCCTTGGTTTAAATTTTATTTTCCTTTGTTTTAAACTCATTATTCATACATTACCATACCAGAAAACAAAAGAAAGGAAAATTTGAACCAAGGAAAAAATTGAACTAGAACATACATGTACAGTGGATAGATCACCAACTGTATTACAGTCACCTATTAACCATTTTACCACCCAGCTTTCACATACAAATTTAAAATAATTATCACTGACAGCACTGTTGGTGAGTTATGCATGTCTAATGCATAATTATTGTTATATACAGTAGTCGTACCGGACAGAAGTAACCTAACAGGGAACGCATTACTGGACGCTTAAGGAACGCTAATTGGAACGCTAAGGGAACGCTTAGGGAACACAAGGGAATGCTAACTAGAACGCTAAGGGAATGCTAAGTAGAACGCTAAGGGAATACTAAGTAGAACGCTTAAAGATCGCGTTCTGCTTAGCGTTCTCTGTTAGGTTACTTCTGTCCGGTACTGTACCTAGACTTTCACTCAACAAAATGAGCACTATAATTGGTTTATTCTTGGCCACATGCCCCTGATCAAATTCAAATGTATCCCGACCGGGATGCAATTGCGCAGTTGTTGCACATGTGCCAGTTGTGCTGTCTTTTTTGTTTGTCTTTGCTGTATGATTGTTTGAGAGAAAGTCTAAATATATAACAAAGTACTTAATGCATGGTTCCTCAGGAATCTAGTTTGTTTTGTTTCCCTCGAGTTCGGATGTCCATCAGGACTCTCAGAGAAACAAAACTAACTGTTTCCCTCAGGACCAAACATTAAGTGTACAATGTATGTACAATGTACATTGTTATAGACCTAGACTTTCACTCAACAAAACAATCACTGTGATTGGTTGATTCTTGTTCACGTACCCCTGACAAAAATTAATTCAAATGTATCCCGACCGGGATACAATTGTGCAGTTGTTGCCTGCGCACCAGTTGTGCCGTCTTTGTTTGTTTGTTTTTGCTATATGATTGTTTAAGGGAAAGTCTAAATATATAACAAAGCACTTAATGTATAGTCCCTTGGGAAACTAATTAGTTTTGTTTTCCCTCAAATCCCGATGTTTCAGGACTCTCAGGGAAAACAACACTAACTGTTTCCCTCGGGGCCATACATTAAGTGTATAATGTATAATGTACAATGTATTATGTATAATGTACATATAATGTGTAATGTGTAAGTGCATAATGCACTGGTCTAGACTAAACTCTTTCTAAATGCATAGTCAACCATCTCAGTCCTTCAATAATTTACAGTTCACTATTGACATTCTATTAATCCTCCTAAGCTGGATAGCAAAATAATAACTTGTCATGGGTAACATACATTGAGTCTTTTTCTGAATAGCTCTTAGCTTCATCGCTGTACGGTATGCAGCATACTTGATGTTGTTCAAACCATCTAAGGCACAACAAGATAATTATAGATTAGTAAGTAATAATTATCTGAATTTAATCAGCTCTGAACAAGAAAAATGTTTACTTGGTAACTGCAAAGTACGGTAAAAAAAGTCTTGAAAGTGGAAAAAAAAAGTTTTACTGCTTTATAAACTGGATACAGCGTAAGTTAAGAGGAATTTTGTTTTGCTGCGCAAAACGCCCCCAGCAGATTAATTACACAGTACAGAACTTCCTGTTTCGTTATTTTACTTTAAACTTCAACTTTCTGGTGAAGTTTTCCTCTTTGTTTTAGAAAAAATGAGTGCAGAAATTTGAAATTAAATTTTTGCATGGCATTGCATATCAAAAGTAACCAAATGATTTCAAGTGCAATTTTGTATAGCTCTTATAAATCCCTTAAAGACAACAAATTGCACTCACCCTACAGGGTTGTGCAATTTTCAACAGTCTTTGAAAAAATCTACTTCCGTTGATTTATTCCAAATTACACTTGAAATCATTCGACTAGCTACACTAACCATGCATACATCAACTTAAACAGTTTCCATGAAATTAAGGTCCCAATCGATGAATTCCTAAGCTCTCTCTTACCCTTCACTCATTTTCATGGCAGAAGCAAAGAGTTACAAAAATAGATGTTCTTTCAAGTGCATTGTCTCATGACTCATTTGTTGCCACTGTTCATTGGGAATGAGTGAAAACTAGAAAGAACAGTATGTAAAGCTCTGGGACCAGAGTTACATGACGTGATGCGTATACTGTATGTGTGGTTAGTAAGGAATTACCAATTTCTTCCATCAAGTTGACCATCTCTGGATGATCCCATTGGGTTCTTTCAGTTTCATGGCTTAAATCAACAAATAACAAATCTCAATGAGATTATGAACCAATTTAAAACCAAACCCTGAGATCAGCTTTACAAGAAATTGGTATTATCAATAGTAAGTTGTACCAATTTAAACAGACAAATAATCTCAAGCATTTTTCCATTCTCTTTGGAATGTCGCACATTTACTGCACCCACTTTTTACCTTAATTGGTATAACTTAATAGCCTTATTCACCTTGTTTGATAATCCCAATTTCTTGTGTTTCAATTCATGTGGCAGGTAACAGTTTCTTTAGAACTTAAGCCCCAAAATACTCAAGATCAGCTGTCTGCTCTGGATACTGCCATCCAGAGGTTTCAATAGAAACTTGTTACTAAAAGTCCACTGCTGCTTATAAGGCCTTTTACTGCTGTCTGTCTATAGCTACATGTAGCTTTTAGACTTAGTCAGTCAATAGTTAGTCATTATATCAAGTGACACATGGATTAGCTGAACTGTAATCCTACTTAAAGCTTAATCCGTCTTTAACTCCTTGGGATGTATTGGAGGAAGACGAAAATTGAAAATGAGCCAAAGAAAATAGGAATTGCATCCAAAAATACGATGAGTACTTCATATATTGCTTTAAAACAAACAACCTAGCTGTAGAAGGAGCTTCACAGTCTAGCCAAATCATTCCTGAAGAAGAAAACACTAGACAGGAGTGTCGAAACATCAGGTTGGCGAATTGAAAACTTTTTAAGTTATATTCACTATTTCAGGTTCTGTCCTCGTCTACCGGTACACGAGGGAGTAACCATTGTATTTTCTTTGTTTAGGAGTCATTGGTCAGATGTAATGTAGTGTTTGGTCTTTTGTATCGGCTCTTGTGTACCGGTACACGAGGACAGAACCGCTAATACAGTAGCTAATGCAATAATAATCTTTCTCGTTCTAGCGGTGGAAACGTAAAAATCTAGAAAATTGGATTTACATTACATCTTTACATACTTTATGTAATATGGAATCCCAGTGTTGGTTTCAGAGCGCTCCCATCCTTCTGGCAGCTTACCTGAAGTGAAAACATGTTACAAAAATTTCAGTCCCAATTTCTTTCAAACAAGAAAGTGCAACATTAAGCTGCACTGCATTCAAGTAAATTCGCTCCAAAAAGTAGGAAGGCAAAAACACTAAATTTCCGACATTCCAAGAGAAATCTCCAATTCCCTTACTCGTAATTCCAGGCATGGTCTTTTGTTTACTTAAAAGGGAATAACATAAACCAAGTTAGACGCTCTAAAGGTTTGTTTACGACGCGTAGGAAAGCCACATTTTAGTGAATCGCTTCATTAGCTTGGAATCCTGCAGATTTGTTTATTCGCCTTCAGTTTGTTTCCCTCCTATCAGCGGTATCCATTGAAGTCCCACCATGCATTGAGAGCGCACAGTAAATGCAACATGGCGGTCAGTCCATACGTTAGTCGTGCCGAAGTATGGCTAGCAAATTCCAGTTTTCGATCCACTTTTCGTCTCCCCGAGCACTTCCACCCGAGTATGTTTGTGAAGTGGTACCCTGGTCATATGGCGAAAGGTTTGTTAGGCTTTTAAGTTAAGCTATAATGTTAATGATTTTAGATTTGCGAAATGTCTTGTTTCATCATGAAGGTTTACAGGCATTTCGTACCACGGTAATTTCGCTCCCAGTCACTTCACGCCAAACCAGAGTCACATCGTTCCACGGAATGGTCACTTCGCACCCAAACCAGACGCATAAACGGCTGCGAGGGAGACTACATCAAGATGAAAGCGTTTGAAAATTAAGAAAGAGAGAAGAGCGGCCAGAGGTCTTTTATACCTGTTCCAACGTGGAATGGAACGATCATGATCGAAAATATATTGTTCTTGAGTAGTAAACAGGAAAAAGAGTTTTATTCAAATGACGCTTTTGATCCTTGTTTACCGGCACGGACTTCGTTTCGCCTCTTCGAACACTCGGTTACATGTAAACATCAAGTAACTCGTTCCATGCATGTTCTATGACCAGTATGAAACAGTAAATTGACAACATGTACTGTACATATCGGCAGGGAACGCTCGTGATCTGTATTTCATGTTCTGACAATTGTTGTTCTCTACTCAACAACATGTAAACATCGACTTTAACAAGGAGCTTATTGACTGTAATATGGAGCGAAGTGACTATTCCGTGGAACGATCTGACTCTCCTTTGGTGCGAAGTGACTGAGAGCGAATTGACCGTGGTGCGAAATGACCGGATACCATCATGAATGCAGGGACGAAGGTCCATAGCAGCTACAGACAGATTTAACTCAACTTTCCCATTCACGGAGTCAAGCGAATTAATTATGTTAAAAGTTATTATTGTGCTTTTCGCTTTTGTTTGCTTTTTGGTATTGCGGTAAATTGTGCAGAGTTCTCTACTTTTGCAGGACTGCGAATGATGCAGTTTATGCTTCGTAAATGTGACTGTGTTGTGGAAGTTCATGATGCAAGAATATCCTTTTAACCCGTTTAATCGCCAGTGAATGTTCATCTCAACAGCTGTACAGTATACATGTATAATCCTTAACTGTTTATACATTCCATTTTCCGGAAGGAACCCCAAGTTTCAAAGTAATTTACAAGGCCGACCTCATGTTCTAGTGCTAAACAAAGTAGACCTAGTAGGAAAGCCAAGAAGGCAGGTTAGTCTTCTGCCAATCTGTTGAGAAATTAAAATGACAAACTTGATTAGGGCAGTATAACTTAATTTAGTAAAAATCTACTGGTAGACTAATGCAAATGCCGCAATCTGATTGGCGGAGCTACTGCAGACTATCAGCCATAAGACAGCACTTGGTTGAAGATCGTTTTCAAGATGGTGACATATGGGCGCTTTTAGCAAAATTCGTAGGACGATTGAGTATTGGTGTTTTATTCACTGTTTCATGTTCAGGATTTACTGTAATTACTTTAGTTAACACTCCGTAGCAGACAGCTAGGTTTGTCATTCCCAATCTTAAAACTTGCAGTCAGTCAAAATTTTTAAGGTGAGATTTTACAGAGTTCAGTACATTCAGAGATGGCTATCAGTCAGAAATACAGTGGATTGATACATGTACAGTATTTTATTAGGGCTAATTACAAACAAATTGTCACTCATGTTGAACACTGTATTGGAAGGATATACATTCAAGATGCAGATGAAATTTGTTCTTATTTTATGTGTGTGTGTGATTTTACTTAATTTAATAATGTGTTTTAATAGGAAATCTTACAGCAGCTGGAAAACCAGGGCACAAGAGCCATCTTCGCTGACTGCAAGTCACAGTATCATTATAGTATTAAGAAGGTTTGAAGCAAATTATTGATTTCATATAACATGAAATTAAAATAAACATAAAAATAAAACCTATCTACTGTGTTTGTACAGGCTTAGTGTTTGCGCAAATTTAAGAGCAGATTGTACAAACATGAGACTAAAGGTTGGGTGTTTGAAGGTGAGACTTGGAGCTTAAAACTCGAATAACTTATGCTGCTGGTCGATTTGAAGGTGACCTCAATTCAGTATGTGCACAGGCAAGTATATGTTGTGGCTCCATTTTATCCCTTTTTTATCATTTTTTTTTCCTTTTAAGAATAAGTACACTGAATAACAAATAACCTAAACCATACATCATACTACCAGTTTATACAGTTCACAATACAAAAAAAGGAAAAGGAAAAAGAAAAAGAGAAGACAAATTTGGAGGATGCCCACCCTAAGAGCTCATGCACAGCAAAAACCTTTCCCATTTACTTAAATGTTTCGTTAATTTGTTCTGCCTTCTTGCTATTTTATCCTTCGCCTTGGTTTAAATTTTATTTTCCTTTGTTTCAAACTCATTATCAGACATTGCCATAATATAAAAAAAAAAGAAAAATAAAATTTAAATGAAGGAAAAAACTGAACCACAATAGTACATTTACTGTATATACATGTAAACACAACTATTAGCAGTGTTGCATCCAGGTTTTATTGGGTAGGGGTCCTCTGGACCCCTTGGAAAAATATTTGGGGGTCCAGACCAGAATTTTGGGGGTCCTATCATGAATATTGATTTCAATCACCTCTTAATTTGATGATGAAGACGAGAGAAAAATCGCATTGTCGGTGTCCGCCATTTTGAAAACTGCGATTACTGGGCTGAGTAAATGTTTCTTCGCTAACCTCCACGTAACGCTATGGCTCTCTCAAACTAAAACGCTTTTGTTATGAGAAGTCAGAACTCAAAAAAGGCAGAGCGAATGAACACGAAAATCTGTCATCGGTAGCAATTGTGCATCAGAAGGCATGACGCTCCAGTGTTCATCTTCGGAAGTTCGTTGTTCCGCACGTGGCAAGCGGATTGGTTTTCTTCAAGTGGAAGAAATGTGCATGTATTTCAAGCATGATATTTGTGCGTCCACATGGACCCCTTCGTAGTATTCTAGGGGGTCCAAAAGCAAAATATTGCGTCCCAGGACGCAATGACGCGCTCTGGATGCAACACTGTATTAGCAATAGGGTTAGTGTTTATCGTAGTTTTTGTAGCATAAACCAACCCAAGAATTAAGGTTACTTGCACTGGATGAGGATGTTAATCCATCTTAGGGTCATCCTCGGCATCAACTCTATTACCGTTACCCATTTACAAAACATAGTGGAGAGACAGTGTTAAGTAAAGTTTATTTTTGTCTGATAAACAACACAGGACCATCACTTGCATTTGAATCCCAAACCCTTGGTTGGAATTCTATAAAGCTGCTAACCATAACTGCACGCCTCCACTGTTTCCCATCTACAGTCTGTACATGTAAGGAGTATGTTAAATATACATCATAATCTTTGATCACATTGTTTGATAAGTATATTAATGCAGTTTATCATATCTCTCAGTTAGTATGCGCACTGTGATTGGTCAGTTTAGTGGGCTGTACTTCACTTTATGGCCCGCTAAATTCAAAAGTTTGTTTTGAAATATAATATATCTTTATACAAACCTTGTTTTCCTGGTCTGCTGTGTAAGTTACGTATCCTCATTTTTTTTGCTTGGATTTATGGCCGGCTTGCTTTGCGCTTGGGCCATAAATCCAAGCGGAAAAAATGAGGATCGTTAACTTACAGTACAGACCTCGAACTCGGTTAGTAAGAGGTATAATAGTCAGAGAAGTATCCAGAGAACTTAAAGACAAGAAAATACAATAAAGACAACCCCATACAATACAGAGTATTGGTGCCTGTTTCAGATTATTCCCACTGTATTAGAGGCGATCAAAGATGCAGAATATGAAGGAACATATGTCAGAACGGTTAGTAAGGAGGGTTGCTGAGTGACAGAGCTCCATTTTCTAATCAGGTTTTACGTGAATAAAAGTTGTCATAACAGTGTATTAGCTACTGAGAATCAAGCAAAATTAAACCAAAAATGGTTTGAACTTAAAAGTATGTACCAATAGTTTATACCATTCTTTATAACGGCATTTTGCATTTAGGGAAGGGGGTGTCTGTGTTGCCCTCTAAATCTGAATTCTTTTATGAGGCAATTTCTTAAGTTTAGAACATCATATGATCAGAATAATTTTCATTTAAATGTCACTGACATTGATATGAGTGATAGATTGAAACACAGCAAGGTGGGATTCACTTGTAGACTAGTTCAACAATCTTGCAAACTTCTGGTTTTAATGCCCCCATAGGTTTCTATTGTGATCACAGAACATACTCTGCATGTCAATGCCTATCATCTCTGCTCATTGGATCTGCTACATGCTATACTGATCCAGCTGTTACATTTTATACATTTGTGCTGTAATGTCTTTTGTTTAATTGGCAATGTCTTTTTTACCTGTAGGAATCAGACAGACCTCATAACGTACTGATATGTGGGCTTCCCAACACTGGAAAGTCATCATTAATCAATGCATTGAGGAGAAAATACATGAGACGAGGTACTGTACAAGTGTATCTGTTGTGGTTCAAATTTTTCCTTAGTTTAAATTTTTTTTCAATCAGGTTAATTTTTTGTTTTTCTTTTCATCTTAGATTACAGTAATAATTGGTTTAAACAAAGAAAGGTAAAAATTAAACTGATTTGAAAAATTCTAAACCAAAGAAAAAAATTGAACCACCATATATTGATCTCTCTAAGAACGTATACCCTGTATACATGTACATACTAGCCCAAAACCTATCCCTTTCACTCCCAAGGGGTCTCCATTTGACAAGTAAAATTGTCTGGTGTGAGACAGAGTAAAATCTATAAAGTCACTCTTGCGAGTGAAAGGGTTAGGGGAGATAGTTTTTAACCCTTTCACTCCCAAGGGGTCTCCATTTGACGAGTAAAATCGTCTGGCGTGAGACATAGTAAAATCTATCAAGTCACTCTTGGGAGTGAAAGGGTTAAGGGAGATAGTTTTTAAACCTTTCACTTCCAAGGGGTCTCCATTTGACGAGTAAAATCACCTGGTGTGAAACAGAGTAAAATCTATCAAGTCACTCTTTGGAGTGAAAGGGTTAGGGGAGATAGTTTTTAATATGAGCCCCCAATTTCTTTCTTTGGTATTACTGTTCAATGTACTAGCATCCCATCCAGGGGGGAGTAATAATACTCCCAGGTGCTTCATGCTAGTGACACCTGGATAAGCTCTGGCAGTGTGGGCCTTTGGCTCGTTTTCGCCTTTACCTTTTTTACCTTTATGATATATCTTGTAATGCAGCTGTAAGAAAGTGTACATCATTGTAGTTAAATTTGTTATGTTTGTTGTTTTAAGGGAAGGGAACCAGAGTTGGAGCAGTTCCTGGAATAACCAAAGCTCTTATGGAAAGAATAAAGGTAAATTAATGTCAGATTCAATTAGATTAAATTAAACAATTTGATTTAAATGTGAAATTAAAGATACTCTGTTAATAATGCATACTCAGTTATCTATGTTTGATGTCTTAATTGTTATCCACAAGTTTAGTTACTGATCTACAAACTACTTTCTTTTCCTCTTACTAAAAAGCATTATTTTTCTTCTCTAACTTTCTCTATCAATTTTTATTCAGAGCATACAATCATCAAATTGTATTCAAAAATAATTATACTGAATGTGCTTTTTAAGCACTCATATTTGCATTTAAATTTCGCACTAACCCTGGCTTACCTTAACCCTACTTCGAACAACCTGACCCAGGTGTGTAGTACCAGCGATATTTTGCTAGGGGTTAACCCTGCCTTGGACTAGCATCCCATCCAAGGGGAGCATCAGTACTCCCAGGTGCTTCATGCTACTGAAACAGGGATAAGCTCCAACCCTGTGCGCTTTAAGGGTCATGTGTGTCTTTAAGTTTAACTATATAAAGTCATTGTAGCTGCTATGTACACTGTACAGTATCGTTTACCAGTAGATATTTACCACACTACCAGTAGGTATTAGACATATTTACTGTAGATATTGGTTTGACAGTGGCCATGTTTTGGTGATATCTTTTCTGGCTCTGTTTCTAGGTCTGTGATGAACCATTAGCATATATGTTTGACACACCAGGTACGGAATACAGTAAAAACCTGCGTATAAGAACCTAGGTTTTTTCAAGTTAGCCTAAACAGGTTCTTATATAAATGGTATTTAGTGTAAAATTAGGCTATTATAAACTAGGTTCTTAATTAGGTTCTTAACTTTTTGTCAAGAAATAAAGTAACACATAACTACTACGTAATGCACCTATCAATGTTAAGCCTGAGGGGGGACCCCGGGACGAGGTGGGGACTTTGATTTCAAATTGATTTTGCCAGTCAAAGTTGCCCTACCTCGGGAGCAATCTGGTTACTCAAACCTTCTAATCAAACCCTAATTTTGCCATAAGTCCCCATCTCATCTCGGGGTCCCCCCCCCTTGGGCTTAACATTGATAGGTGCATATTGTGTACAGGCTGTGTTACTGTATGGTAAATATATTTTGAGAAGGTTTTTTAATTCTATATTTTAGAGAAGATTATTTTTTGTTTTTTGAAAATAAGAACCTGTTTTAGCATTTTAGCCTAAAATGGTTCTTATGTGAAGGGTGCTTAAAACTGAAATTTTAGCCTAACAGGTTCTTAAATGTTAGGTTCTTATATGTGGGTTTTTACTGTATACTGTACATTATTAATATTACAACTGTAGATATGTACATGTTTGTCAGTTGGCCAAAAAAGCTTTGTGCCTGTGATGCAAATGCTGCTACTGCTGTAAGGGACGACAGCGAGGCTTGACTACTTTTTTACTGTTATATAATAAGCCTTTTTATATATACCAATTATTTTGTATTATAATTATTTTCATTTACAAGGCTATTGACAATTTTCATTCCCATAATAATTAATGTTAGTATAAATACTAAGGCAATTATACAAAATTGTGCACTCTAATTGGTCTGCTATCTCAGATTATGAGCCGATAATCACCTCGACAAACAAAATGGCTGCCAGTCATTTGTGTGCTTTTGATGAATTAAAATTTATTTTATGTTGTACACTGCTTTTTCTTTTCTTTTTTTGAAATAATCACCTGTATATTTATACTAAAACAATTATTCACCTCAGGTTCAGTGATCACCGGTGAATATTCACCTCAACTTTGCCTCGGTGAATATTCACCGATAGTCACTTCACCTTCGGCAAATAAAGGTAATTAATTTTCTACTTCAAGGTGTTATGGCACCATATATCCCATCAGCAGAAGTTGGCATGAAGTTAGCACTAGTTGGTAAGGAACCTTTAAATGTAACTATGCTATATGTTATGCTATATTTTATTGTCTGGCTGGCTTTGCAAGTGCGCAAGATGAGGCAATGTCTGATTGGCTACCTGATTGGGCAAGAAGGGCCTATTTTGCCCAATTGGGATTTCCCATGTTGTCCCGCAAAACAAAACAAAGCAAAATGGCCATAAAATAAATTCTTTATTTACCAGCTTGTTTGGTCAAGATGGCTGGATATCTTACAGCCTTGTATTGGCCCCAACAAGTGTATGTATGTTAATAAAAATGCAAAAGAGATTGAACTCAACCAATATGCAGCCATCTCAACCTCATGCCTGGTCAAGAATTCATATTTATGTGGGTGAATGACAGAGCCATAAGCCATACATGTATAGATATCTGTACATGCAAGAAAGAGCTGCAGGAGTTGCACCCTCACTTCTTTACTTCTTATCTTCACTTAAAATTCAAGCCAGTAAGGAGAATGTGTTACAATATCAGCACACCTCACTTAAGTGATTTTTCCCTAATGTAAATATTCTCTTTAACTGTGTTTTTTACTTTGTATTGATATTATGAGGAGAAATAAGTTGCTGCTCTTTATCTGGACCTAAGGGGTTGAATACAGACTAGTTTATACCTTACATTACTATTTATCAATGCAGGCTGCTTCAAGGACCATGTTGTCGGAGAAGACCTCATTGCTGACTACCTTCTCTTCACTTTGAACAAATACAAACTTTTTAAGTAGGTCTCAAATTCATGTGATTTTCCAAGTTCCCATAGATTCCTGCTGGAGGTGAGTTTTCTCTGAAATCCCCCCCTCCTCCCGCACCCTTCTAAGTGTTTGGATCATTACAAATTTAACTGTGAGCAGAACTTCTACAGTAAAAATAATGGCGAGAATACACTCGAATGTAACATAACTACTGTAACAGGGACTCCGATAAGGTTTGGAGAAGTAGGGAATCTGGACTTGGCACCAAGGCACCTGTTACCCAAAGTTACACTTGAAGAAAACTTATGTTTTGCATTTTTGTTCGAGTTGTTGCAAGAAGCTGGGCAAAGCTGTCTTAAAAGCTGGTCAATTTGCCAGAGGCCAGCCTTCAGCGAAACCGCTGGACTAACATGATAGCCATACTTTTCTCATACCCAAAGACTGATGCTAACATTGGTGATGTCACAATCAGAGCCTGTCCGATATCAGTTTTAGACTATGTATTATATTTGCCAACTTGTCTATAGATATGTGGACATGATTGGCCTCACTGATCCAAGTGATAACATTGACTTTGTCATGAGACAGCTTGCTGGGAAGCTGAATGCCCAAGTGTCAGGTATAACTTATTTTTTACCACAACTTCTACTAATCTTGGAATATGATTTGCTAATTTGCCGTTGTCGATAAGAGTCTAGACAATGCTATTCGCGTCAGTTTGTTGTGGACTCACTCGGCTGCACCTTATGAGTCCACAACATTTTGACCACTGTGATGACGCGTACTCATTGTTGATAAGAGTACAAACAACACTAAACCCCATTTGATTTGTTAAATAGTCATGATTTTTAAATAATGTTAAAATAATATTATTTTATATACATGTACACTGTACAGGTGCCATAATATTCCTTACCGTACCAAGTAACATGTAAGTTCACACTCAATTCTCAACACTTGTGAATTCATGGTACCAAAATAATTTAGTCTTCAAGATATTCTACTTGATTCTCAGCGTGGAACTCTCTATTCAGGTAAAGAAAGGGTTGGGAGTGGAAATGTAAACTTATTACAATAGTGAAGCAATATCTTGAGCTCAAGGTAACTTTGTTTAACCATTTTATTTTACTGCCAAAAGGAGGACTACCAGATTACCTGAGAGCCAGAGTTCATTTTATTTCTGGATTCAGAAAAGGTCTTCTAGGAGGTGTACTGTTGGATCAATTGGACAGATGACATTGAGTCAACTAGATGTAAAATAATTATTATTATGTAGTAATGATTAGTAAAATTTGTATTGTTTTGTATAGAAAGAATCATGTAAATAATTATTGTATAGTCAGTGTACATTCCAGTGTTGGTGCATACATGTACAGAGTTTACCGGTATTTTGTTGTAAGCTTACATGTATATAGTTCTGTGGTTTGTTAACTTGCCAAAGAAATTCCATCATAAAAAAATTCCTTATAATAATAATTATTATTATTATTTAAATAATATTCATATTGTGATACTCAGTACTTTTATAGTTATTGTCATCATTATAATAATATTATAAAATGAAACTTATACCCCTTTCTTGATAAAAGAACAACCACACATCCCAAATGCATTATTTTCATAATTTGGCATATAATTCATGGTAGGCCACCATAATATAGTCACCATATATAGTGTTTACAGGGGTATAAAAGGGTTTACAAGGATATAACTTTGTAAACCCTTGTATACCTCTGTAAACACTATATATGGTGACCTACCATGAATTATATGCCCATAATTAGAATTAAAGGCAGCGCCGTAGCCCATCGCTAGTGATAGGCTTCTGCCGGCTGCTGAGTACATCTGTATGTGTTCCAACATGACTTCTGAGTAATTCATATGAGAGGATTTCAAATCCCATGTTGGATGGAAAAAGGTTTGACCCAGTAATGTTGGGCAAAGAGTGTTACTTCTGATCAAGCATTTTGCCTCATAATAAAAAGTTGGATAATAATAATAATAACCTTTTATATTTGAGTTTCAGTGCTAGAATGTTAGGCCGGCTTTTGAAAAGCACTGTCATTCTATGGGCAGCTGTTGAGGTCTTACTATCCAGCTGCTAGCCAGAAGGTGCAGCTGGAGGAGTACAGGGTGTACGGCAGTATTTCAGTGCATTGGGGCGGGGGGTACTTGACCGATGTTTGGGTATAGGGGTGCTGCCAAGGGTTTGAAATCCTGAACCTGTTTAGGACAAAATACCCTGAAAAGCCTACAACACCCTCTAAAGACAAAATACAGACTCTTGTTTTACAGGAATTTAAGTTTAATTATTCCAATCAGAGAAATCAGTTATTGCGTCTCTACACTTGAACTAAATAAAAGGTCATCGAGCATTAAGCTCTAAGTTACTTATTGTAGCAAAATACCCTCACAACATCTATAAAAAGATGATTTATGTAACAGCAAATCAAATAGAGAAAATATACCTGAACAACAAATTATCATATATAGCGGTATGCACTCCTGCCTGTGTGACACAATGACATCTTTTTTTATCACATTATCCAACGCAAAGAAACCTAGTCCTATCGGCATGATCTATTCTGTCAATGTGTGCTTGTTATCATACTGATAAGACTGACAACAATAGCATTCTTGTCCAGAAAATGATCCGATGTTGATTGATGACCTTGTAATGGCTCGTAGTAACATACCCTGCCTAGGACAGGCTCTGATCTTGTTTAGGAGAGAGGGGAGTAAAATTGTACACCCTGTTCAGGACAGCAAGACAAAATGTCCCAAATAAGGCAGTACCCTACCCCGTGGTATTTCTAAAGTTTACAGACATCTAAACTCATTGTAGAAAAGAAACAATTCTTGGTGTTAGGAGCATGTTATTTGCAGCATAACAGTGCAGGACATCTGTTTGCATATCCTCTCATTTGATTGTGTAAATTGTTACTCCTTGCTGATTTCAACTTTGTTTATGTCTTTTTCCCCTTTATTTTTAGTAGCAAAGGAAACGACAAATAATGAATTGTCACTACCACACTATTTTGATTTGGCTAAACAATTTCCAAAATAACTTGTAACTTGTCACTGCTTCAGTGCTTATTTGACTGCATCCATTGTAATCTGGAGAAAGTTAATTCGTATGGAAATTTTCTTGCATAATTTTTTTATAATTGTACATAGTAATTAACTCCTCCTTGATGTTGAAACATAACAAAGTACCTCCTTTTTTATAAATGTGGTCTTAAAACCATGTTTCAACTTGAAAGAAAACATTTTTTAAAGGTATTTTTCCCAGTAGCAATCATAATTTTGCAATCTAGACTATTCAAAACAGCTGCACTTATTTCCGTTTTATTACCGCACAAAAAAAACAACCCTCGTCTGTTATTGAACCATATGCAAATTACGTCAGGCTTTAAATATCCAACAATATTACAGCAGTGTAGACTTTCTCTTTGCATCTAAACAAAACATCATGGCAAGGCTGTGTCAATTTTATCAATACTTTCTTCCCTTTCCTTTCACCTCTGGTCATGTGTGCAGTTAGGTCATACAATACATGGGAATATGTATCTTCAGATATCTTTTGAGTTTTTTTGTGAGAGTTTAAGCACCCAACTGTGAATTAGAAACCTTGTACAGTGTGTTTATCAAGTTTAATCACGGGAGTTAATTCCTTGAAATAAGACCTATGATTTAATTTTGTTATTTGACATTTTGTGGACTTGAAACCAGCGCTTTTAACTTCTATTTTTAAATCCAAAATTAGAACACTAGCTTAGTTAATTGCCTCCCTCTACGACGAGAATACAAGAATTAATGAAAAATTTTACCTGGTGGACAAATCTGCACTGATATTTTGATTTTCCTTGTTTGCCTGTGACAGTGCCAAATAAAACATCTCACAAATTAAACAGGCTCAAAGTCTACCATGATTATTGCGCAGCCCTTTAACACTGAGATTCAAATCCTAGCAGAATGCAAGGTGTTTGTTTATATCCACCGTTAGTACACATGATCCGTTTAATGGCCCTGCTCCCACGATTCTCCTTTAGCTCAGTGGTGGAGCTTCCGAAATCGGAAGGTCGTACGTTCGCCATTGTTGGGAGAACTAGGATTCGCTTTCCGCGAGTTGGCCAATGACATGCGGAAAAAAACCCTTTCAACACTGGGGGCAAGAATCTAAGCGCAAAAATAATTACGTAATAATGAAAATCACATGAAAACCTGTATAAATCTATAAACCATTTGAAAGCAGCAAAAAAAAATCTAACGTATGTTCAAATGTTTATTCAATCCCTCTAAAAGTAAAATACATTATTAACACATTCATTCAAGAGTTATCCCCCTTTCCTTTGGCTTCACGTTGTGAATGATGGCAGCAGTCTTATAAAGCTATCAAACTTGCGAAACAAGCAATACAGTTAGCTAAATCTGCATTCAAAACTCGCCGGCGGGCTCACTGACAAAGCGTATCTTTACTTTGATAAATATTACTACAGAAGTTACATTGGTAAATTCCTTATATTATCTCATTTAAATAGCAGTTTTTGAGAAGACGAATACCGAAAGCAGTGTTTTTACAATAACTGAGCGAATTCTCGCGCGCTGATTGGTTAATTTTTATCATCAATAAGAGTACAGACACAAAATTTTAATTTAAGTCTTCATTTGACCTTTTTCGCGTTTTGTTATTGTAAAAAACAAATTGACATCAGTTTTTTATGCGTCTGTCCTCTTATTGATGATAAATTGCGTCATAACATTGTCAAAGTGTGTTGTAGATCCACTCGCCTATCGGCTCGTGGATCTACAACACTTTGACAATGTTATGACGCAATTTATCATCAATAAGAGGACAGACGCATAAAAAACTGACGTCAATTTGTTAAATCGAACCCACGCCAAATTCCCAGAGGGGCAAAAATTCTAGTTTACTTAAGCAAGTAGGTTAAATATTGTACTTTTGTGTACAAGTTCCTCAAAAATACTGAATGTTCCACGACCTCAATTTGAGGAATTTCCCGACCTCAGTGCAAAAATATCGAATTCACACTACGATTTCTACATTTGCGTTTGAAATTTATTGTCATCTATAAAGCTAGAACAACTCGATGACTTAATGGTCACCTTGTTTTAAAACCCACAAAGTAAGAAATATTTCATGTTCGAAGACCTCAACTGAACGCTTCCATCTCTCACAGTTCCTTGGTGTTATAAGCTTGTCACTTGGTGGCAGAGATTTCGAGTCTGTTCGAATAAATTTACGTGTAAAATGCTGGGAAATGTTACAAATTTATCGCTCTAGTGAAATATCCTCTTCGCTCGCCAGAGAAACCCCTTCATCACCGCAAGACATATCGCTGGGTTCTTCGGAAAGGGACGTGCTTTCATCGCTGCATGCTTTTCCTTCCTCTTCGTCGTGTTCCGGTATCTCTGGCAAAGCCCTTCGCTTCTGCCTCGCCATGTTCAACAGATAAACTCGCTGAGCGAACGAAAACACGATCCTAGTTATGAGATGATCGATGTGCGCTTCAAATTCTTCGTAGGATTTGGCGTTCTTCTTTGCCATTAATTTGTTCATCCATTTTCCTCGTGTCGAGCTTTCTTTAACATGGTGCTCAATCTTGTAAAGGGTTTCTTTAAGATCGCTATAAAACTCTGCTTGACGAATGAACTGAACGTCTGCGCCGTTCAAAACTTTAGTGACTTGTTTCACTACGGGTACGAAGCGAAGGACGTAAGCTTTGTTGTGCCTGGCACTTGCAATCGCCCAGTGAATGTTGTCGATGATGGCAAAGATGGAGCCGGGCGAAGCAAGATAGTCTTCTGTTTGATTCGCCATAACACACTTCACAGCGTCTTCGTTCTTCATCTGTATTTCAAACTTTGTTTCGGGTTTCAGAATGAAAGACTTGAAAAATATGTTCCCCTGTGCTTTCCCTTCAGCTAAAGAAAAAAATTTCTAACGTCGAGTAACTCGTTAACTTCCTTCGTCGAAAATTACTTGAAAAATCTGTCGCAGAGGCTGGATACCTTCGAAACCACTACTGCCATCCAGGTCGTCCTCACAGCCACCATCAAAGAATTCGACCATTTAGGAAGGTAGAATTGCTTTTAAGTTTGTTTTGTAAAGCAAGCTTATTGCTGTAACTTCTCCCACTCGGGTCGGAAAGGAAGTATAAAATTAACAGCCTTTCACGCGGATTTCATGTGAAAACGTGATTAACCAGTTTAACCGTAAAAGGCACTACTCTGTAGGGTAGGGAGCAGAGGAGAATATTACTAACAAATTTCCACAGTTCTAATGATGGTAAATTCTCCTAACCTTTTCTATGGTCCTTTGAGCTAGAATTTAATGGTTGGGCGAATAGCTTGAATGGTTTTTAACAGTGGAAACTCATCAATGGAAAGGTGTATAAATTTCATCTCACACTCTCTCTTCCCTAAGGTTTGAATGATATTATTCATAAGGCTATTTTCTTCTCAATTACTGGTTGGTTCTGTTCAAGGATGCATGACATATCCCTCGTTCACATGGAAATTTTGAGACTCTTTGTGAAATGCTATTTTCGGCCGTTGCGCAAACATTAGTTAGAGTGGTGCAAGCACCGGGCCAAAAAAAATTGGTGTAAATGTTGTTTGTGTTTCATTTAGCAGCTGTGCCTTCATGCACCAAAAAACGTGCCACTGCACAAGAAATTCCTATTAAAACCTTAATTTCTGTCTTTTTAATTTCTCCAGTAAAACGTGCCAATTTTAAGCACCAAAATTACTCAATTTCAGTTGCGTTGGTTTTGCGGTGCTTTCGTCATCCGATGGAGAATGTATCGATTTTAGTGAATTTCATACAAAAGCACAGTTTTTTCTATCATTTATGTCATATTCCTTTCGCGAGAAAAAGTTGTTTCGTTTTAACTGGTTCAACTGACATCAAACATGGATGTTTGTCGAGTCTCCTTGAGCTTGGCGTCACTCGTTGCTATATCAACAGTTTGCAAGTAAGAAGGGAATATTGAATTCTAACCAGGCGTTACCAGAATTCAATGGACCTTGGTCCAATAAGCTCGAGTTTTATTCTCTTGAATTGACCTGCTACAAAAAGCCGTATATGACCTAGGATGCTGCACTGTCCTGTAAAAGTCGTGTGAATATTGTCACGTTTTGGCAGCACCAAAAAAAACAGTGAAATTTGAAACAAATTGATTTGTACTACATCGGAAAACACTGAGGCATCAATGTTTAGTCTTTTTAGTTTCCTAGTTTAAGATATGCACGTCACGTTGAAAACAAAACACCTGGCAGATGTTTTTTTTTTTATTTATATATCCCAAAAACAAGAATTCTGACGAATGTCGAGTTTAAAATTGTTTTTCAAGATTTCGGAATTTTCTCACAGGAAAAAACGGAAAGGGAAAAAGTAACAGCGAAACGTTGATTTTTAGCCTTTTTGCAGGCTCGTTTCAAAGTTAGATTTTAAAGGTAGGCGGAAGGACACATTTTCTCTTCGCTGAACTGTGATTTTCCTCTATTATAATAGGCGTGAAAGAGGAATTAGATGGTTCTAACTTTTCATCTGTGGATCAAACCATGCAGTGTGACCAATCTTTGTAAAGCTACTGAACAGTACTGTACTGTGGTATTTTTTGTTTTACTATACAGTGTGGTTCTAACTTTTTCATCTGTGGATCAAATCATGCAGTGTGACCATTTTTTGTAAAGCTACTGAACAGTACTGTACTGTGGTATTTTTTGTTTTACTATACAGTGTGGTTCTAACTTTTTCATCTGTGGATCAAATCATGCAGTGTGACCATTTTTTGTAAAGCTACTGAACAGTACTGTACTGTGGTATTTTTTGTTTTACTATACAGTGTGGTTCTAACTTTTTCATCTGTGGATCAAATCATGCAGTGTGACCATTTTTTGTAAAGCTACTGAACAGTACTGTACTGTGGTATTTTTTGTTTTACTATACAGTGTGGTTCTAACTTTTTCATCTGTGGATCAAATCATGCAGTGTGACCATTTTTTGTAAAGCTACTGAACAGTACTGTACTGTGGTATTTTTTGTTTTACTATACAGTGTGGTTCTAACTTTTTCATCTGTGGATCAAATCATGCAGTGTGACCATTTTTTGTAAAGCTACTGAACAGTACTGTACTGTGGTATTTTTTGTTTTACTATACAGTGTGGTTCTAACTTCTTCATCTGTGGATCAAATCATGCAGTGTCACCATTCCGTGGGAAGCTACTTAACTTGACCTACCATGGTCATAAAAGATCTGAAAACATTTCTCAGTTCTGATTGGCTGAGAGAAGTCCAGTTTTATCGTCATTTCCTACTTTTTTCTCGCCTTTTAAGGTTCGTAAAGACGAAAACTGATAACCCGTCCGTATTAATTAATATCTGCTCAAATATCTCTATGTATTAACTTTCGTTACATTGTTTCGTGGTATTGTTATAATAATTTTTTATTTGCTATCGGGAAAATTGTCCCACCGGATTTTTATCGCGGAAATCTGATGACGTCCGATCCAAAGTCTTTCAAATGTGAAAACTAGGGATTGCTCGGATATCCCCGACAAAATATAAAGGAAGTATAGCGTGTAACGGGATGCAATTTGACCAATCAGACGCAAGCAAAGAGATATAATTAGTGAAAGTCGGTGGTATTTTTTCAACTGAAAAGTACTTTTTGTTTCCGTTCCTTTTATCAGGCAACAATTAGAGATACTTTTTAACGGTACGTGCTGAATCGCACTGAACCTTGAACAGGGAATTCGAACTGTGATTCTAAATATAAAAATGGAAGCGGAACTCACTTCCCGCTTTTCCGGGTTTCGTGACGATCATTAAATGCCAGGCGAACAGAAAAATTAATCAATAAATGTTGGGCAATGTTTATGCTTTTGCTGGTAATAAATTAAAAGAGCCAGACATGAGGCTAAGAGAAATTTCTTCGCCGCTTGGTGGGATTCACAACATTTGATGATGTACCCATAGTGATTCGCCTCAATGATAAATTTTTCTCACATTTAACAAATCGTCCACAGTACAGTACTGTTCAGTGGCTTTCCAAAGAATGGTCACACTGCATGATTTGATCTACAGATGAAAAAGTTAGAACCACACTGTATAGTAAAACAAACAGTACCACAGTACAGTACTGTTCAGTAGCTTTACAAAGAATGGTCACACTGCATGATTTGATCTACAGATGAAAGAGTTAGAATCACACACCATAGTCAAAACAAACAGTACCACCGTGACAGTACAGTACTGTTCAATAGCTTTCGAAATAATTTGGTTTCACTAGATACATCGCAGTTTGATCCACAGGTGGGAAAGATAGTACCACGCTATGTAACACAAACAGCACCACAGTACAGCGCTGTTCCACGCGGCTTAGTAAAACCTTTAATTTCATTCGACTATGTACATTTCTCGTTTTGAGCCTCTTCCTCGTCTAACCAATACTTAAGGGTTACGCGCGCTCTGTCGCGCTTTGGGATAATGCCGTTCATTTGCTCTGGGTTCTCGCTTCTTAGTTTGCCATCGTAATTACGGTAAGACAGTTTTGTTTTTTACAACAGTCAATTTAACCCCCCTTCACCCAACACGGATAATTTAAAGTGGCCTTTCTTAACTTTATACTTTGAAGCAATCTGTTAGTAATTTCTTACAATTAGCTTGCATTGTGGCAGTCAACCGCGCGAAACATGTATGAAGCAATCATGTTTCATATTCCCGATGACGTCGCTTTACTTTCCTGAGCGGATTTTCCAAGTGCTCTCCCAGACAGTTATCTTTCTTGTTGCAATTGCTTTTGAAATGACCTTCGAGTAGCCTGCTAAATTGTTCTCAATTATCCTAGTAAGAGAATGATAACTGCAGATTCATTTTATTACTCGGGCTTTCCGAAGGAAACGCCCGAGGTTTAAATTCGGCTTCGTTATTTTTTTTTTCCTTCAGTCACAAATCGCCGTAGAGCTCTTACGGCGCATGCGTAGAATTTGTATGGTGCGCATACAGTTACGAGCGAACTTTTTATCATGAACCATGCTATCACTGCTTTATCAAATGGACTATCTATCGAAAATCATGCTATATCAAATCAGCTATCTCCTGTTAGCTTACGTAGAAATCGTCGCATGGGTAAACGTGATCGAGAACCCAGCAGATTGCCAGTTCGAATTTTGAAGTGTCTGAGAAACAAAAACAGAAAGCTGAAGGAGTTTGTCTTCAAACGTATCTGTGCGAGTTTACCGAAGTCTTCCAAGCTTTGCTGTTATGTGAAGGTTAGAAACTTATAAAATATGAATGTAGTACAAAGATAACGAGCTTAAATAAAATTACACAACATGAAAAGAAGCTTTTGTTTAATTGCGCTAGCAGGGTTTATCAAGGGTTGATGAAGCTTGAATTTCGAGCAAATCGGTATTTATCATTGTTTACCTGTAACAATTTGATGTGCCGGTACAAAAAGTAGCCCCATATATCAAATCTTTGTCAATTTAAACTGAGTACAGACATAGAGAAGAACCCTGGTCCTACTCCAATGTATATTGACCCAAGCAAAACAATATCAGCCCCTTGTAGCCAAGGAAATGAGCTAGTATTTGGACAGAATTCTGGACAACAATGTGTTGCAATGAGTTTATGCTCTTTGATTTACGATAGCAAACAAGGAATCCATTCAGCTAATAACCTCATGGAAATAATGAATATTGGAAATCAGTTGTATTCAGGTTTGCCTCAGTTTGCCAGGCAATCCTTTTTAATGCAGTCAGAATTACCATCAATGCTAAATGTGTTCGAAACTGACCATCATTCAACTTCAGTACAGTGAAAGCTACACTGGTACTATTCATTAAGAAGCTGCCATAGAAGGATATCAATACTGTATTTCTTTGCTAAGAGCCTTTGAATCACTTTTGGCTTAAAACTACACTAATTTTGTATTGACAGTAGGGTGAAATGCTATTGCTATCTATTGTAGTGGTAATGTGGGGTTTAAAATATTTGATTCTCATGCAAACGATTCATATGGTAGAAGCCATGCCCAAGATACATGTGAGCTGCTTGAAGTATTGTCTCTTAGTGACTTAGCGCATTATTTTCAGAGTATACAGAACAATATTATGTTTGAGGTGAAAGGACTAATAAATTAATGAAGCTGAAAATGACATACTTGTTCAGACTTGTGTTTGTGAAACCATGAAGTTTAAGTTAAGTACTACTGTGACTATTTATTCACTTTGCTATTCTATAATGAAATCCTGTGCTTATCGGACTTCAAAAGCATTATCTTCTATTTGTCGATAATGGCAAAAGGTTATGTGATAGTTTATCTTTAGATATGAATTCACCATCCAATAAAAATTTGCCCAAAAGTGTTGATTTTTGTGGAGTTGAAGTAATTTTTGACCTTAAAAGTGATATCTCTGAAGGAGTATTGTTTGAGTCAGTGCAAAGCAAATCTGTTCTCCAAAATATTATACAGAATAATAGTGAATTCACAGGGTTTTTGATATGGTTCGCATCTTTTTGTGTTCGCTGTATTTCAAAATCCATACAAAAATCAAAATATGTATATTCCCTCTTGATCTATGATGAAAGTCAAATGACTCCCATTCAATATACTAAAAAGATAAATGGTATTGCTTGTCTAGTTAAGACTATTAGAAATGTTCAAAAAACATATCATTCAGCAGAACATTACCAAATACAGTTTGTGTCATGTTCAACCAAATCTGCTAACAAGAATGAATGAAAAAGGATAATGAAAAATTAAAGGCCGAAACAGAATTATAAAGGCATGGAACCATCAAGGAAGAGAATATTATTGGAAAGAAAACAAGCAAATGATTCTACAAATAAAAAAGAACTGCAAAAGAACCGAGCACAAAAATACAAAACAATGGATGCATTTAAGAAACAAAGGCTGTTAGACAAACATGCAGAAAAATACAAAACAATGGATACAGCTAAAAACCAAGATTTATTAGACAAACATGCAGAAAAATACAAAACAATGGATGCAGCTAAAAACAAGATTTATTAGACAAACATGCAGAAAAATGCAAAACAATGGATGCAGCTAAAAAACAAGAAATGCTTGAGAAACGCAAACAAAAATACTATGGCAATAAGAATAAAAATGTGGAATCATGTATTGAAATGTTTAAGAAGAAAATAAAGGAAGGGCCATATTATATATGTTGTTACATATGTTTCTGACGTCACCTGATTCAGGGCCAACAAATCTGGTGTCAAATAACTTTGAGATTTTCACGTTGCTTAATAAAGACGACTTGTGTAGCGTTCGACTTCTACATAGTCTACATAGCAAGATGTTGAAAGAAAGCCCGAGTTCACGCAGTCATGCGTCTAGTCTTTACCATGAAACACCTTTACATATTTGTATTATTAGTCTTTTAAAAACACTACTGTACTACATTTCGATTTGAAGGTCACGAAGGGAAAGCCGGTACCATTTGTAATTCTTGAATTCTTGTGCTGTGAATAGTGAATCTAGAGCGTAAAACTTAGCACTCTTGTGCCCTAAAATGATCTACGGCATATAGTTGGTATAATCCAACCTCAGTAGACCGTTTGATGGGCCTATCATTTAAAAAGTTTGAGAATGGGCTGTTAATTACCGTGCTGCAAGGTTTTAATTGGAGCAGCGCAGCATCATTGCGTTTTAATTACTGTTGATAAGTTTTACCCAGAGATAAAAACATGCCTCCGAGTCGTAGATAATAATATTTTTGTTCACGGTCAGCATGTTTAAAAAGAATTATTTCAGCGCGTTAATTTCATCATTGTCAATGTTTTTTTATTTTTCATTTCAAGTTAAGATTGATAAATA